>RXID01021605.1:0-62913 GCA_005019695.1 Trichopus zeylanicus subsp. travancoricus
TACTACTATTGCTGCTACTACGGCTGCAACTACTATCATAACCGCTACTACTACTTCTACCACTAGTACCACAACTACAATAACTACTACTATTGCTAATACTACTGGTACTACTACTCCTACTACAAGTATTACAACAAGAACTACTACTACTACTACTACTACTATGGCTACTATTCCTACTCCTACTCCCATAACTATTACTATTCCTACTCCTACCCCTACTCCTACGACTGCTCCTACTACTGCTCCTACTACAACTAACCCTAATACAACTGCTTCTACTACTACTACTACTACTACTACAACAACAACAACAACAACTATTGCTTTTGGTCCTACTACTACAGCGGCTATGGCTGCTACTACTAATATTACTTTTGCTGCCACTGCTACTACTACTATTGCAACTACAACGATAACAACAACTATTATGACAACAACAACAAGAACTACTACTACTAACATTGCTGGTACGGGCGCTACTACGTCCACAACTACTACTACTACCACTGCTACTACTACTACCACTGCTACTACTAGTACTACTGCGATGACTACTACTACTACTACTAGTACTACTGCTGTTACTATTACTACCAATAATTCTATGACTAGTACTAATAATACTACTACTAATACTATTGCTACTATTCTTACTACTGTTGCTACAACTACTACTACTACCACTGCTGCTGTTGCTAGTACTGCAACTACTAATACTGCTACTGCTACTACTACTACTACAACAACTATTACAACTACTTATACTACTACAACTACCATAACTACTACCTCTAGTCCTACTACTCCTACTACTACTGTTTCTGCTACAACTACTACTACTATTACTTCTCCTAGCACTAATACTCCTACTAGTACAACTACAACTCCTACTTCTATACTACTACTATTTCAACTTCTATGACTATAACTAATTCTAATACAAGTACTACTGCCTCTACTGCTGCTTCTACGATTAGTGCTACTACTACTACTACCACTGCATCTACTACTACTGCTATTACTATGGCCAATACAACTACCGCTACCAGTTTCGCTACTATCGCTACTCTACTACTACTACAACTACTACTACTACAGCTAGTACTACTACATCTTCTACTATAAGTACTGCAACTACTACTACTCCTACTACTACTACTATTATTACTGCTGTTGTTGCTGTTGCTGTTGCTATTGGTACTGCTATTGCTACAAGTACCAATGCTGCAACTTCTACTACTACTACTACTACGATAACTTCGCCTATTACTACTACTATGGTTGCTCCTACTGCATCAACTGTTACTACTACAACTATTGCAGTAACAATACCTACAACAACAACAACAACTACTACTACTGCTGCTTCTGCTACTACTACTACCTCTGTCGCTTTGACTACTACTACTGCAACTGCAAATGCTACTACCACTACAGCCACCACGGCTACTACCACCATTGCTACTACTACTGCTACTACAACTATTACTACTGTTGCTACAACTGCTATTGCTAGTATGACTCCAATTGCTTCAAATACTTCTACTATGACTATTGCACCTACTACTACTATCACGGCTATTACTACAACCACTATAGCTGCTACGACTACAATAGCTACTACTACTACTACTCCTACTATTACTACCACCACCACCATGGCTTCTACAGTCACGACTGCTCTGACTACTTCCACTACTACTCCTACAACTGCTACTACTCCTTCAACTACTACTATTATGACAACCACCACTACTACCACCACAAGTACCAGTACCACTCTTACCACTCCTGATACCACTACTACTACTACTACAATTGCTACTACTATTACTAACACTACTACTATAAATAGTTCTACTATTATCACTACTACTATTGCAACAATTGCTACTTCTACCCCGTGCTGCTACTACTGCTGCAACTTCTACTACCACTGCTACTACTATTATACTACTACTATTACAACTATTACTACTAACACAACAACTACCACTACAGCTAATAATACTACTATTAATGCTGCTGCTACTAATACTACTGCTACTACTCCTACTCAAACTCGCACTTCTACTATTACTACAACAACAACAACAATAATAATAACTACTACTACTAGAAGTATTACTCCAACTACTACTACTACTACTACTAGTACCACTACTCCCAGTACCACTACTCCTACTATAACTCCTACTCCAACTGCTTCGAGTAGCAGCAGTAGTAGTCATAGCTGTAGTAGCAGAAGGAGTAGCAGTAGCAGTAGTAGTAGTAGTATTAGTAGCAACTGTGGTAGAAATAGTACTAGTTATTTTCTGACTAGTGGTGGTAGCAGTGGTATTTGCAGTTATAGCAGCAATAATAGTAGTAGCAGTAGTAGGAGCAGCAGCAGCAGTAGTAGTAGTAGTAGTGGTAGTAGTAGTAGTAGTAGTAGTAGTAGTAGTATAAGTAGTAATAGCAGTAGTAGTAGTAGTAGTAGCAAGAATAGTAGTAGTGTCAATAGTTGTAATAGTTATAGTCATAGTAGTAGTCATAGTAGTGGTATTAGTAGTAGTAGCAGTACTAGTAGTAGTACTTGTAGGTGTAGCAGTAGCAGTTATTGTAATAGTAGTTGTTGTAGTAGTACTAGGAGTAGTCATTGTAGTAGTAGTTGTAAAAGATGTATTAGGACTAGTTGTAGTAGTAATAGTGGTAGAAGAAGTAGCAATAGTAGTCATAGCAATAGTAGCAGTAGTCGAAGTTGTAGTTGTAGTAGTAGAAGCACTTGTTGGAGAAGTAGTAACAGAAGTAGTAGAAGAAGTTTTAGTAGTAGTTGTTGTAGCACTATCTATCGTAGTAGTAGCAGTAGTGGTGGTAGTAGTAGCAGCAATAGTATTTGTGGCAATCATAGTAGTAGCTGTAGCAATAGAAGAAGTAGTAGTAGCTGTTGTAGCAGTAAGAGGAGTTATCGTGTCAGTAAGAGTAGTACTAGTCATAGCAGTAGTAGGAGTGAGAGTAGTTGTAGTATTGGTAGTAATAGTAGTAGTAGTAGAAGTAGCAGTAGTTGTAGTGGTAGTAGTAGTGATAGTAGTAGTAGTTGCAGAAATAGCAGTTGGAATAGTAGTAGTAATAGTAGTAGTTGTAGTAGTAGTAGGAGTAGAAGTAGTAATTGTAGGAGTGAGAGTAGTAGCAGTAGTGATAGTAGCAGTAGTAGTAGAAGAAGTAGTAGAAGGTATAACAGTAGTACCGATAATAGTAGTAATAGTAGTAATAGAATTAGTAGGAGCTATAGTAGCAGTAGAAGTAGTAGTAGTAGTAGTAGCAGCTGTAGTAGCAGTTGCAGTAGTAGGAGTTGTACGAGGAAGAGTAGTAGTGGCGCCATAAGTAGTAGTAGTGGTGGCAGTCATAGTAGGAACAGTAGTAGTGATAGTAGTAGTATTAGTAGTAGTACTAGCAGTAGCAGTTGCAGCAGTAGCTGCAATAGTAGTAGTTGTAGAAGCAATATTACCAGCAGTGGCAGAAGAGTAGTAGTAGTAGCAGCAGCAGTAGGATTAGTAGTCGTAGTAGTAGTAGTAGCAATAGTAGCTATAGCAGTAGCTGCAACAGCAGCAGTAGTAGTATAAGTAGTAGTAGTAGTAGCAGTAGTAATAGTAGTAGTAGTAGGTGAAGTTGTAGTAGTAGCCGTAGGAGTAGAAGCAGACGCAGTGGTAGGAGTAGTTGCAATAGCCATAGTGCTAGGAGTAGTAGCTAAAGCAGTAGTAATAGTAGTAGTGGCAGTAGAAGTAGTTGTAGTAGAATAGTACTAGTTGTAGTATTAGTAGTAGCAGTAGTAGTAATTATGTTCGGAGTAGTAGCAGAAGTAGTGGTTGGAGTAATTGCGGTAGTAGTAGTGCTTGGAGTACTAGAAGTAGTAGCAGTTGAAATATTAGTAGCATTTGAAGTAGTAGTAGTAGTAGTAGCAGCAGTAGTGGTAGTAGCAGCACTAGGAGCAGTAGTAGTAGCTGTGGTTGCAGTTGTAGTAGTTGTAGCAACGATAATTAAAAAAGTAGTAGTAATAGAAGTAATAGTAGCTCCAGCTACAACAAGATTAGTAGTAGTGGTAGTAGTAGCAGAAGTAGTTATAGTAGTAGGATTAGTAGTAGCAATAGTAGTAGTAGTATTATGAGTCGTACTAATAGTAGTGGCAGCAGCAGTACTAGTCACTCTTGTTTTAGGAGTAGCATTAGGAGTAGGAGCTACAATTATAGTCATGGTAGTAGCTATAGAAGTAGTAGTAGGAGAAGTAGGACTGGTAGTATCGACAACAGCAGGAGTAGTTGCAGGAGCAGTAGAAGGAGCAGTAGTAGTAGTTGTTATAGGACTAATAGTAGTAGAAGTTGCAATGGTTGTAGTAGTACTAGTATAATAGTACTAGTAGTAGTAGTAGCAGCAACAACAACAGCAATAGTAGTTATTGTAGCAGCAACAGCAGTAATAGGACTAGTAGTAGCAGTAGCAGAAGTAGTAGTAGTAGTAGCAGTTGTAGTAGCAATAGTACTAATTGTATTATGAGTAGTAGTGGTAGCAGTAGTAGCAGTAGTAGTAGTAGTAGCAGGTGTAGTAGTAATAGTACTAATTGTATTATGAGTAGTAGTGGCAGCGGTAGTAGTAGCAGCAGTAGTAGTAGCAGTTGTAGAAGAAGTAGCAATAGCAGTTGTTGCAATAGTAGCAGTTGTAGTAGCACTCGTAGGAGAACTAGTAGCAGAAGTAGTAGAAGTAGTTGTAGTCGCAGTAGTTGTAGCAGTATCTGTAGTAGCAACAGTAGCAGCAGTAGTAGCAGTACTTGTAGTTGAAGTACCAGTAGTGGTGGTAGTAGTAGTGGCAGACGCATTTGTGGCAATCGTAGTAGCAGCTGCAACAGTAGAAACAGTAGTTGCAGCTGTAGTAGCAGTAAGTGGAGTAATCATATCAGTAAGAGTAGTACTAGTAGTAGTATTGGCAGTAATACTAGTAGTAGTAGAAGTAGCAGTAGTTGTAGTTGTAGTAGTAGTGACAGTAGTAGTAGTAGAAGAAGTAACAGTTGGAATAGTAGTAGTAGTATTAATAGTAGTAGTTGTATCAGTACTAGTAGTAGCAGTAGTTGTATTATGAGTAGTAGCAGCAGTAGAAGTATAAGTAGTAGTTGCTGGAGTGAGGGTAGTAGTAGTGATAGTAGTAGTAGTAGTAGTAAAAGTAGTAAAAGTAGTAACAGTAGTAGCGATAGTAGTAGTAATAGTAGCAATAGAATTACTAGAAGCAGTAGTTGCAATAATAGTAGTTGTAGTAGCAGCAGCAGCAATAGAAATAGCAGTAGCAATAGTAGTAGTTATTTTAGGAGTAGCAGTAGGAATAGCAGCTGCAGTAGTAGTAGAGGTTGTAGTAGTAGTAGGAGGAGTTGTAGTAGTAGCAGTAGGAAGAGGAGGAGGACAAGTTGGACTACTAGTAGCAGCAGCAGTATGAGTAGTTGTAGGAGAAGTCATAGTAGTGGTAGCAATAGCAGTAGTTGTAGTAGTACTACTACTAGTAGTAGCAGTACAGTAATAACAGCTGTTGTTGCAGTAGTAGGAGCAGTAGTAGTAGTAGTGGTAGTAGCAGTAGTAGTAGCAGTAGCAGTAGCAGTAGCAATAGTACAAGCAGTGGTAATAGTAGCAATTGTAGTAGTAGTGGCCATAGTAGTAGTAGAAATAGTAGTAGTAGTTGTTGTTGTTGTCGTATTACTCGCAGTAGTAGCAGTAGTTGTTGTTGTAGTAGTTGTAGCAGTAGTAGTAGCAGCAATAATAGTAGTAGTAGTTGTTGTAGTAGTAGGTTATTGTTGTAGTAGTTGTAGTAGTAGTATGAGTAGCAGCAACAGTAGTAGCAGTAGTTGTTGTAGTAGTAGTTGTAGTAGTAGTTGGAGTAGCTGCAACAGTAGTAGTAGTTGTTGTTGTTGTTATTGTAGTAGTACGAGTAGTCGTAGTAGCAATTGTTTTGACAGAAGTAGTAGTAGGGGTAGCAATTGCAATAGTAGTAATAGTAGCAGTAGTAGTGTAGTAGTAGTAGTATTAGTAGCAGTAGTAGCATAGTAATAGTAGTATTAGTAGTAGAATTAGCAGTAGTAGTAGCAGTAGTAGTTCTAGTAATAGCAACAAAAGTACCAGTAGTAGCAGTAGTTATAGCATCAGTAGTAGCAGTTGCATCAAATGTAACAGTAGTAGTAGTAGTAGCAGTAGTAGTAGAAGTGATTGTAACAATAGCAGTAGTAGCTGTAATAATAGCAATACTAGTAGTGGCAGTAGCAGTACTAGTCGTAAGAGTTGTAGCAATAGTTGTTGTTGTAGTCATAGTAGCAACAGAAATAGTAGTAGTAGTCGTAGTAGTAGACATAGTCATAGAAGTAGGATTATGAGTTGCAATAGCAGTAGTAGTAGGATGAGTAGTAGTCGTAGTAGTAGCAGCAGCAGTTGTTGTTGTTGTTGTATGAGTAGCAGTAGGAATAGTAGCTGCAATTGTAGTAGTGGTAGTGCTATTACGGCTACTTTTACTAATACAGCTACTACTGCAATTACTACTTCTGCTACTACCACTACTGATCCTGCAACAACAACAACTACTACTACTACAACAATAATAACAACAACTACTACTACTCCTAATGCCACTACTACTACTACTGCCATTACAGCTACTACTGCTACTATGCCTATTGCTACTACTACTACTACCACTACTCATACTTCTACTACCACTACTTCAACAAATTTTACTACAAACACTATTACTACAGTTACTTCTACTACTGCTACTACTACTGCTTTTACTTCTACTACTACTACTCCTGTTGTTGCTACTACAACAGCCATTATTGCTACTTCTGTTGCTGCTACTACTACCAGTACTTCTACTACTACTTATACTAGAACTACTACTGCTTCATCTGCGGCTACTACTGCTACTGTTAATACTATAACAACTAATACTACTGCTACCTCAACAACAACAACTACAATTGTTACTTCGACTATACCTTCAACTACCACTGCTCCAGCTGCTACTACTAGTATCACTAATACTACTACTGGTACAATAATGACAACTGCTACTACTGCTACTACTGCTATTCCTACTACTGTTACTACTGCTATTATAATTGCTACTACTACCAGGACTACTACTTCTAATACTACTACTATTACCACGTTTACAACTAACACTACTACTACTACAGCTACTACTATTATTGCTACTACTGCTAGAACTATTACTACTTCTACTTCTACTACTATTGCTACTACTGCTACTTCTGCGGCTACTACTATTACTACTACAACTAATACTACTATTACAACTATTACTGCTACAGTTGTTGCAGCTACTACGACTTCTATTTCTACTACTAATACAGCTGCTACTGCTACAACAACTAATACTACTTCTACTTCAACAGCAACAACTACCACTTCTACTACGACTATAGCTTCTACAACTATTGCTCCCACTACTACCACTATTTATACTACTGCTACTGCTGCTACTGCCGCAACTACTATTATTTCAAATACTGCTACTACTACTACTTCTACTACTACTTCTACTACAACAAGAACTACTACAACAGCTACTAATACTACTGCTACTACTACTGCTGCCTCGACTTTTGGTACTGGTCTTACTACTACGGCAACTACTACTTATGCTAACACAACTGCTACTACCGCTGCTGCTACTGCAACTGCAACTAGAACTATTGCTACATCTGCTACTACTACTACTGCAACTACTACTGCATCAGCTACTATTACTACAGCTACTACTGCTACTACTGCTACTACTATTACAACAACAACAACAACAACTACTACTACTACTACAACAACAACAACAACAACCACTACTACTACTGCTACTACTGCTATAACTACTATTACTACTTCTCCTACTACTACTACTATTACTACTACTAACACTACCAATACTACTGCTAGTATTACTAGTACTACTACTACTACTACAACACCCTACTACGGCTACTACTACAACAACAATTACTAGTACTACTACTACTACTACTACTCCTGCTCTTACCACTGTTGCTACTACTACTACTATGACTACTACTACTACAATTACTCTAAGTCCTTCTACTCCAACTACTACTGCTACTCCAACAACTACTACAACTATTATTGCAACTACTACTTTTGCTGCCATTGTTGCTACTACAATTGCTACTAGTACTACTGCAACAATACTACTACTACTACTACTACTGCTACTACTACTACTACTACTGCTACTACTACTACTACTGCTGCTACTACTAATACTACAACAACTAAAACTACAACTACAACTAATACTACGGTAACTACTACTGCCACTACTACTACTACTACAACCACTACTTCTACTCCTACACCAACTACTGCAACTACTACTACTCCAACTAGTACTACCAATCATACTCCAACTCCTAATCCTACAAGTGCTATTTCTGCTACTCCTTCTACGTCTACTTCTACTACTACTACTCCTATTACCACCGTATTGCTACTCCTACTACTACTTCAACTACTACTACTCCTCCTCCTACTACTACTCCTACTCCTACTCCTACTACTATTGCGACTATGACTTTGACTAATACTACTACTGCTATAACTACTATAACTCCTACCACTACCGCAACAACTACTACTACTAATGTTACAACTACTACTGCTACTACTAGTACCACTACAACTATAACTACTATTACTAATATTACTCCTATTGCTACTACTAATCCTATTACCACTACTGCTATTACTACTATTACTATTACCACTACTACTCTTCTTACAACTTGTACTACTAATACTACAACTACTACTCCTACTGCAACTGCTACAACTATTACTACTATTACTACTATTATAACTATTACAATTATTACCGCTTCTACTCCTATTACTGCTACTACACCTATAATACTACTGCTACTGCTACTACTATAACTATTACTACTACTACTAGTACTGCTACTAATATTACTATTACTACTACTACTACCACAACTACTACTACTGCTACTGCTACTACAATCACTACTACTGCTACTATTACAACTACTGCAACTATAACTACTACTAATCCTTTTATTACTACTACTACTACTAATACTACTTCTGCTACTGCTGCTGTTGCTTCTGCAACTACTTCCACTATTTTTGTTACTAGTACAACTGCTACTACTGCTACTGCTGCTACTACTGGTTGTACTACGGCTGCTTCATCTGCATCTCCTACCACTACTACTACAAACTCCAACTATAATGATTACTACTACTATTACAACTACAATACTACTACTACACCTCCAACTACTACTACTACTACTACCACTGCTAGTAATACAATTGCTACCATACTACTACTACTACTAGTACTACAACTAATACTATAACTCCCACTCCTACAACTACTTCTACTACTATAACTACTACTACAACTACGACTACTACTACTACTACTACTATTACTAGTACTACTGCTACTATTGCATCTATTTCTACTATAACTACTAGTAATCTTTTTACTACTACTACTAGTACTACTTCTGCTACTGCCGCTGTTGCTTCTGCTACTACTTCTATGATTTTTGTTACTATTACAACTGCTACTGCTGCTGCTACTATTGGTTGTACTATGGCTACTTTAGCCGTGGCCGCTGCTACTACTACCACAAATAGTCCTAATTCCTTTCACTCCTCCTCCTACTACTACTACAATAACTGATGCTGCTGCTGCTACTACTACTACTACCAATCCTAATCCAACTCCAACTGTTACTACTACTCCTACTACTACTACTACCACTACTCCAACTACTCCTCCTCCTACTACTACTACTACAAGAACTACAAATACAACTACTACTATGACTACTCCACCTCTTCCCATTACTACTACTACTCCGACTCCCACTGCTGCTATTACTACTCCTACTCCGGCAACAACTCCAACTACTACTACTACTATTACTACTTCTACTACTACTACTGCTCCTACACAAAATCCTACTACTACTTCTACATCTACTACTATGACTACTACTGCTACTACTACTAATACTACTATTACTACTGCTGCTACCACTACTACTACATTTACTGCTTTTGCTACCACTACTACTATAACAAGTACTACTGCTACTACTGCTACAGTACTATTACTACTACAACGATTACAACAACAACAACTACTACTACTACTACTACCACCACCAATACTATAGCTGCTACTACTACTACTACTTCTACTATTATAACTATTGCCACTGCTACTGCTGTTATTGCAACTGCTGCTCCTACTACTACTACTACAACTACAATAATAACAACAACTGCTGCTGCTGCCGCCGCTACTATTACTATTACTACTACTACAATTACAACAATAACAACTACTGCTGCTGCTACTGCCATAGCTATTACTACAACAACTATTGTTGCAGCTGCTGCATCTCCTACCACTACTACTACAACTCCAACTCTACTGACTACTATTATTATTACAACTACAATACTACTACTACACCCCCAACAACTACTACTACTACTACCACTGCAAGTACTACAATAGCTACCACACTGCTACTACTACTTGTACTACAACTACTACTACTCTAACTCCCACTCCTACAACTACTTCTACTATTATAACTACTACTGCAACTACAACTACTACTGCTACTATTACAAGTACTACTACTGTCACTACTACTACTACTGTTGCTTCCACTATTTCTACTACTACACCTATTACTGCTACTACTACTCCTACTCCTACTCCTACTACTATTACTACTACTACAACAAAAACAACAACAACAACAACAACAACTACTACTCCTGCTACTACTTTTGCTGCTACTACTACAACTAATACTTCTGTTGCTGCTGCAGCTACTACTGCTACTACGACTATTACTACCGCTGCTGCTGCTGCTCCTCCTATTACTACTACTACTACAACAACAACAACAAGTACTACTACTGTTGCTGCTGCTACCATTACAATTCCTACAACTACAATCATAACAATAACAATAACAACTACTCCTGTTAGTACTACTATTACCACTACAACTACTGTTGCTGCTATTGCAGCTCCTACCACCACTACTACTACTCCAACTACTACAACTACTACTACTATTACAACTACACTACTACTACTACACCTCCAACTACTACTACTACTACTACTGCTAGTACTATAACAGCTAGCACATTGCTACTACTACTTGTACTACTTCTACTACTACACCAACTCCTACTACTGCTGCTACTTCTACTACTATAACTACTACTACAAGTACTACTTCTACTCCTACTACTATTAGTACTAGTATAGTACTACTACTGCAACTACTACTACTCCTACTACCACTACTACTACTACTGTTTCTTCCACTATTTCTACTACTACACCTACTACAGCTACTACTCCTCCACCTCCTCCTCCTCCTACTACTATTACTATTACAACAACTACTATTATAACTACTACTATTGCTACTACTACAACTACCACTACTGATACTACTAGTACTACTACTACAACTACAACTCTTACTATTACTATTACTACGACAACTACTACTATTGCTGTTGCTGCTACCACTACTACTACAACTACTGCTACTACGACAATAACTACTACTACTACTACTTTTGCATGCACTATCACTTACTACACCTATTACCGCTATTACTACTATAAATACTACTACTACTATTACTTGCATTACTTCCATCACAACTTCTATTATCGCTACTCCTACTACCACTACTACTAATACTACTACTACAACTACTGCTACAACTACTACTCGTACTACTACTACTACTACAACGA
This sequence comes from Trichopus zeylanicus subsp. travancoricus, assembly GCA_005019695.1. Classification (NCBI taxonomy): domain Eukaryota; kingdom Viridiplantae; phylum Streptophyta; class Magnoliopsida; order Dioscoreales; family Dioscoreaceae; genus Trichopus; species Trichopus zeylanicus. The sequence continues at coordinate 11,881 of RXID01021605.1, forward strand.
TAACAACTACAACTATCGCTGTTAGTACTAATGCTACTACTACTATTTCTGCTACTACTACTATTTTTACAACTACTGCTACTACTTATATTGGTACTCCTCGTCGTCCTCCTCCTCCTACTACTATTACTCCTATTACTATGGCTACTCTTGCTACTATTGCTACTACCACTCCTACTCCTACCCCTACTCCCACCACTACTACTACCACTACAACTACCTCTACTACAACCACTACAATTACTATTACTACTACTATTACAACTATAACTGCTAGTACTAGTAGTAGTAGTAGTAGTAATACTACTACTACTACTACTACTACTATACCAACTACTCCTACTACAACTATTACTACTACTATTGCTAATACTACTAGTACTACTACTCCTACAACTGCATCTACTGTTACTGGTACTACAGCTACTACTTTTATTGCTATTCATTGTACTACTCCTACACTACTCCTACTACTACTCCAAATAGTACTGCTACAAAAACTTCTACAACTACTACTATTGCTGCTACTACTAATACTATTTATACTACAATTGTTGCTAATGCAGCTACTACTGCTCCCAATACTACTACTACTACAACGAATACTATTATTACGACTACTACTACTACTACAACAACTATTGCTCCAACTGTTGTTGCTACTGCTACTATTGCTGCTTCTACTACTACTACTGTTGTTGTTGTTGCTACTACTACAACTACTACTATTACTAGTAAGACTACTACTACTACAACTACAATACCTATTACTACTGCTACTACTACTGCTGCTGTTGCAATCACTACTACAACAATTACTACTAGAACTAGTACTACTACTACTATTACTACTACTACACCTGCTGCTGCGGCTGCTTCTACTTAAGCAACTACTACTGCAACTACTACTACTACCGCTCCTACACTTGGTACTATAACTAGTGATGCATCGGATCTTGCTATTGAGACTAGTAGTACTACTACAACAACTACTACTGCTAAAACTACTACAACTATTACTACAGACACTACTCACACTACTACTAGCATTACTACCACTACTACTACCACTACTACTCCTACTCCTACTACTGCTACTCCTACTCCTACGACCACTACTACTATTACTACAACTACTACTACTGCCACTACCACCACTACTCATACTACTGCTACCACTACTACTACCACTACTTCCACTACTACCACCACTACTACTCCTATTCCTACAACTACTCCAACTTCTACTACAACTACTACTACACCAACTCCTACTCCTACTACACCTACTATTACTACTACTACTACTACTACTACTACTACTACTACTACTACTACAACTACTACTCCAACATCTACAACTGCTACTTCTACTGTTACCACTACTGCCACTACTATTACAACTAATACTACCACTACTACTACTACTACTACTACTACTACTACTCCAACATCTACAACTACTACTTCTACTATTACCACTATTGCCATTACTACTACAACTATTACTACCACTACGACTACTACTACATCTACTACTCCTAGTACTATTACTACTACTACTGCTACAACAACAACTACTATTACGACCACCACTACAACAACTCCTACCGCTTCTATAGCTACTGCAACTAGTACTAATACTACTTTACTATAGCTACTGCAACTAATATTGCTTCTACTACTACTACAACAACAAACACTACTGCTACTACTCCTACTACTACCACTATAGCTATTAATTATACCACTGCTATTGCTACTCCTACTACTACTACTACTAGTAGTCCTACTACTACTACTCCAACACCTATTCATACAACTACCCCTACTACTACTACTCCTACTACTAGTGCTACTACTGCTACTATTACTTCAATTATTACTACTGCGACCAGTACTACAACTACTACTAATACTACCACCACCACTACTACTATTATAACTACTACCTATACTACTACTACTACTACTACTACTACTATAACTACAACTCCAAGTACTACAATGATAATAACTACTACTACTACTACCAGTACTACTACTACTTCTACAACAACTACTACTACTACTTCTAAAACGACCACTACTACTAGTGCTCCTTCTTCTACTGCAACTCCTACTACTACTCCAACTACTACTGCAACTGCTACGATTTCTTACGAAAATACCACTACCACAACTACTAAAACTAATTCTGTTACTACTACTACAACTCGTACTAGTATTTCTACTACTACTCCTAACACTCCTACTACTACAATAACAAATACTACTACTTCTCCTACTACAATCACTACTACTACTACTTCTGCTACTACCACTACTTCTACTCCTACCAATGCAACCATTGATACTGCTACTACATCTGCTCCTACTACGACTACTACTTCAGCAACTACTACTTCTACTATTATGACTATTCTATTCCTACTACTACTCCGACAACAATAACAACTGCTACTAGTACTGCTATAATTGCTATGATAGCTACTACTGCTGCTGCTGCTGCTACGACTACTACTGTTACCTACACCACGATCGATACTTTCGCCACTGCTGCTACTACAGCTACTGCAGTTACTAATACTACTACTACCTCTACTACGCAACTACTACAACTATTTCGACTACTACAACTACAACTACTAATCCTACTGCTGCTGCTTATACTGTCATTACTGCTTCTACTGCTGTGGTAACAGCTATTGCTACAACTACTGCTACTGCTACTACTACTACCACCACCACCTCTGCTATTGCTGCTACTGCTACTGCTACTGCTAGTACAACTGCTGCTACTACTACTACTACTACTACTACTACTACTACTACTACTACTACTACTACTACTACTACTACTACTACTACTACTGATACTACAATTACTGCTACTACTACTACTATTACTACTACTGATGCTGTTGCCGCTACTATTCCTCCTTTTACTACTGCTGCTGTTACTACTACTGCTACTACGGCTGTTACTACTATTACTACTATTACTACTACTACTACTACTACTACTACTACTACTACTACTACTACTACTACTACTACTACTACACCAACAACTACTACTATTACTACTACTACCAATGTGCTCCTACTGCTACTAATACTACTATGACAACTATGACTCCTATATCTGCTACTACTACTACTGCTACTACTTCCACTACTGCTATTTCTCCAACTACAACTACTACCGCAATAGCTACTGGTAATACTATTGCTACTACTACTACTACTACTATGACTACTGCCACTACTACTACTACTCCCACTCCTAGTACAGTTACTACTTCTACTAGAACTACTACTACAATACTTATAATCCTACTATAACTACAACTACAACTACAACTACTACTTATACTTCTACACCTACTACTATTACAATAATAGCTGCTTAAACTATCACCATAGCTACCAATATTGCTACTACTACTATTATTAATACTGCTACAACAGCTACTACTGCTAGTACTACTACTACCAATACTGCTACAACTGTTACCACTACTACTACTACTTCTACTACCACAACAACTACAACTACTGCTACAACTACTACTACAGCTACCTCTACTATTATTACCACCACAACTACTGCTACTGCTACTACTGCTTCTACAACTACTTCTACTACTGTAATTGCCACCACTACAGCTAGTACTTCTAGTACTTCTGCTACTACTGTTGCTATTGCCACTAATACAACTACTAATTTTGTTGCTACTACTGCTACTACGGCTACTATTGCTACTACAACAACTACTACTCCTACTATACCTACCACTACTATACTGCTTCCACTTATTACTACTACTTCTACTACTCCTACTACTACCAGCACTACTACAACTACTCCTACTGCAATTGTTACGACAACTACTACTCCAACTACAACTACTGCTACTATGAATACTCCTACTAGTACTACTACTCTGACTCCAACTACTACTTTGACCGCTACAACTATTAGTGCTACTGCTACTACTTTTACCCCAACTACTACTACTACTTCTACTGCTACTATGATTACTATTGCTGCTGCTACTCCGACTACTACTACTACTAAGACTATTATTACTGTTACTATTATAACTGCTTCTGCGACTACTACTGCTACTACAATTACTATTCTTACCACTATAACTAATACTACGCCTATTACTACTACTACTTCTATAGCGACTACTTCTATGAATACTATAGCGACTACTACTTCTACTACTTCTATTGCTTGTATGGCTGCTGCTACTGCCACTCCAAAAATTAGTACTACCACTACTACTACTACTACTACCACTACTGCTGCTGCTACTTTTGCAACTACTACTGCAATTACTACTAATACTACTAATATTCCAACACTTGCTACTATAACTAGTGGTGCATCTAATATAGCAGTTGAGACTACTACTATTACTACAACAAGTACTACTGCTAAAACTACTACAACTACTACTACAGACACTACTCATACTAGTACTACCACCACTACTACCACCACTACTACCACTACTACACCTACACCTACTCCTACGACTACTGCTACTACTACTACCACCACTACCACTACCACTACTTATACTACTACTACCACTACTTCCACTACTACCACCACTACTACTCCTACTCCTACAACTACTCCAACTTCTACTACAACTACTACTACACCTACTCCTACTCCTACTGCTACTACTACAACAACAACAACTACTACTACTACTACTACTACTTCTGCTACTACTAGTGCTACTACTGCTACTACTACTTCCACCACCACTCCGACTCCAACTACTGCTACTACTACTAATACTCTTACTACTACTACTACTACTACTACTACTATTGCTGCTGCTGCTGCTACTACTACTACTACTACTACTACTACTAGTACTACTACTACCACAACTACTACTGCTACAGCTGCTGCTACTATTACTACTACTACTACTCCTCCTGCTGCTGCTGCTGCTACTAATAATAATGCTACTTCTGCTGCTACTATTGCTACTATTACTACTACTGCCACTACTACTACTACAACGACAACAACAACAATAGTAATAATAACTACTACTACTACGACTACTATTTTACTACTACTTTTACTACTGCTAGCACTACCGCTACTCCTACTAGTACTACTACCATTGCAGCTATTGCTGCTACTACTTGCACCACCACTACTAACAATACTACTATAGCTATGCGACTATTGCTACTGTGATAGCTCTATTTGTCCTACAACTATTATGACTACTGCTAATACTACTACATCTACTGCTACCATTACTACTACTATGGTTCTCCTACTTCTAATACTACTTCTACTGCGACGACTACAACTACTACTACAACAACTAATACAACTACTACTATAACCATAATAGCTATAACTGCTACTACTATGACTACAGCCACTACCACTGCAACTGCTGTTGCTGCTGCTGCTCCTATTGCCACTACTACTGCTGTTGCTGCTACTTCTACTACTGCTACTACTATTATTACTACGATTGCTGTGCCTGCTACTGCCAACACAACTAGTACAACAATGACTACTACTATAGCTACTACCACTGCTAGTACACCAACTACTACAACTACCGCGACTACTACATATGCTTCTACTGCTAGTACTACTACCACTACTACAGCTACTACTACTATAACTACCACTACTTGTACTACAACTACAACAACAACAACAACAACTACTACTACTACTACATCAACAATTTCTACTAAAACAGCAACAACAACAACAACTACGACTACACTACTACTATTACTAACACTACTAATACTAGTACTATTATTACGTCTATTACTTCTATTAGTACTACTACTATTACTGCTACTACTACATCTTCTACTACGACTACTACAACTACTCCTACTACGACTACCACAACTACTACTACTGTTCAACTACTATTACTAATACTATGAATAATACGGCTTCCACTGCTGGTCTATTGTTTCTGCTATTACCACTACTGCTGCTACTACTACAACAACTACTAATACAACAACTTCTATCACTACTACTGCTGCTACTGTTATTACTTCCAGTGCTGCTGCTACTACTATTACTATTGCTACTGCTACTACTACTTTTGCTACTGCTACTGCTCCTACTACTACTCCTACTACTACTTATGCTACTACTATAATACCTACTAGAATTGTTACGACTACTACTACTACTCTTACTACTACTACTGATACGATTGCTACTACTACTACTACTAGTCCTACAACTGCTACTACTACTCCTCCTTCTACTATTGCTACTGCTACCATGACTACTACTACAATGTCTGCTACAACTGCTAATACTGGTTAGGGTACTACTCCTACTACTACTATTTCTCCAATTACTACCACTACCGCAACTACTACTACTACCACAACTACTGCTACTACTTCGACTGCTTCTACTGCTACAATGACAACTACTACTACTCCTATTACTACTACAACTCCTACTATAGTTACTACTTCTGCTAGAACAACTGCTACTACTCCTTCTGCTACTATAACAACAACTGCAATAACTACTACTACTTTTACTACTACAACTACTACTATTACTACTACAGTTGCTTCCACTATCACTACTGCTACTACTGCTACTACTACTACTATTATGACCACTACTACTACTGCTACAACCACCTCTAACACTACTTCTACTACTTTGCCAACTGCTGCTACTACTACTACTGCTACTACTACTACTATAGCTACTAATACGACCACTATTACCACTATTTCTACTACTACTTCCACCATTGCCACTAATACTACTACTACTATTACTACAACTACTGCTACTGCTACAATAACAATAACAACAATAACAACTACTATGATTACTACTAGTGCTACTATTGCTACTGCTACAACTACTACTACTAGCACTATTACTGCTGCTACTAGTACTATGCTAGCACTACCACAACTACTAATATTACTACTGTTACAGCTACTATTGCTACAACTACTACTCTTTTGTCCTACTACTACTACTACTACTACTACTACTACTACTACTACTACTACTACTACTACTACTACTACTACTACTATTAAGACTGCTAATACTTCTACTATTGTAATTACCGCTACTACTACTGCTACTACCATTATTACCCTATTTCTCCAACTACTACTAATAGTTCTACTACTACAACCATATCTACTATTACTACTATTGCTACTACTATGACTACAGCCACTATTACAGCTACTACTAGTACTACTGGTACTGCAAGTACGGGTACAGCCATTGTGGCTATTTGCTACTACTGCTAATACTACAACTACTACTACTGTTGCTTCAGCTTCTACTACTGCTACTACTACCACTGCAATGATTGCTACTACTACTGCTACTACAACTATAACTACTACTACTACTACAACAGGAACAACCACTACAACTACTATTACAATAACCACAATAACTAATTCTACTATACAACAACAACTACTATTACCACTACTACTAGTACTTTTACTACTACTACTACTCCTAGTACTGCTACTACTACTATTACTTCTCTAACTACTACTACTACAATAATAGCTACTACAACTATGACCACTGCGACTATAACATCTTCTACTACTACCACTACAACTGCTCCTACAGCGACTACCACTAATACTACTACGTTTCTATTGCTACAACTGCTACAACTAAGACGACAACAACTACTACAACAAGAACTACTACTTCTATGAATCGTACTCCTGCTACTACTACTGCCGTTGCTACTAATACTACTACTAACGCTACTACTACTATACCTACAGCTATTGCTAGTGCTACTGCTACTACAACTATAGCTCCTACTGCTACTACTACTACTACAACAGCTACTGCTACAATTACTATAGGTACTACTATTGCTGTGACTACTGCTACTATGGCTACTACTACAAATGCAGCTACCATTGCTACTACTATGACAACCAATTGTACATCTACTCTAACTAATTCTCCTACTACAACTACTTTTGCTACACTAATATTGTTACTGCTACTGCTACTACTCTTACTACTACCACTACTACCGCAACTACTACAATTCTGACTACTACTACTTCTATTACTACTACTGCTGCTGCAGCTGCAACCGTTGCTACTGCTACTTCTACTACTGCAACAACGGCTACTACTGCTACCATTAATACAACAACTAATACTATTACAACAACAAGTACTACTACTGCTACTACTTCTACTGCTACTATTGCATCGGATACTGCAACTGCTACTAGTACTGTGACTACTACTATTGTTGCTACTACAGCTACTACTGCAACTGCTACTACAACCACTACTACTCCTACTACTACTACTACGATGACTACTACAACCACTAAAACTACAGCTATTGCTACTAGTACTACTACAAGTACTACTGGTACTACTACTGCTACTAGTACTACTAATACTGCTGCAACTATTGCTACTTCGGCTACTACTACTACTACTGCTACTACTAATACCACTACTACTACTCCTGCTACTACAATAGTTACTACTTATGCTACAACTACTACTGCTACTACTACTACTACTACTAGCTTTACTACTACAATTGTTACTAGTACTACTACTGCTGGTTATACTGTCACTACTGCTTCTGCTGCTGCTATTACTATGACTACTAGTACTACTGCTGCTACTACTCTTACCACCACAACTACTACTACTGTTACTACTGCTTCTACTATTACTTCTACCTACTACTACTACAGCTATTATTACTACTACAGCTACTACTACTATTGCCATAAATACTACAACTACTATTACTGCAACTACCGCTACAACTGCTACTACTACTACAACAACAACAACAACAACAACATCTACCACTACTATTATTACTACTACTTCTACTTCGGCTACTACTACTACTACTACTACTAGTACTACTACTAATACTACTTTGGCTACTATGACTATTGCTATTACTGCTACTCTATTTCTCCTACTACTACTACTACTTCTACTACTGTTACTACTTCTACAACTATTACTATGACTACTACTACTCTACTTCTCCTCCAACTACTAATACTTCTACTAATACGACTATAACTACTACTACCACTACTAATACTATTACTATAATTACTACTACAGCTATTGCTACTACCACTACACCTGCTACAACTGAGACTATTGTGACTACACCCACTACTACTACTACTACTCCTACTACTCCTACTGCTGTTGCTGCGACGACTACTGCTGCTCCTGCTCCTACTACTACTACTACTATTACTGCTGCGACTGCGACTACTACTACTACTACTACTACCAACACAACTAGTACAACAATGACTACTACAAATACTGCTGCTACTGCTACTACCACTACTAGTACTCCTACTATTGCTACTACCACTACTACTATGCCTACTACTACAACTACTGCTACTACTACTTGTTTTTGTACAACTAATACGATCACCACTTTTATTGCTACTACTACTATAACTACTACCACTTCTACAACTACTACAACAACTACAACAACAAGTTCTACTTCTATGGCAACAACAACAACAACTACTACAACTACACTACTACTATTACTACTACTACTACTCCAAGTACTACAACTACTTCTATTACAACTATCACTACTACTACTACTGCAACTGCAACTACATCTACTATTGCTGTTGCAACTACATCTTCTACTACTACTACTACAACTACTCAACTGCGACTACTGCTACTGCTACTATGGCTCAACTGCTACTGGTACCACTTTTACTACTACTACAACTAATTAGCCTTCTATTGCTGGTCTACTACTTTTGCTATTACTATTACGACTGCTACTACTACGACAACTACAAATAATACAACTAATACACCTACTACAGGTACTACTATTACCACTCCTACTACTACTACTACTACTACTAATGCTACTACTACTATACTGATTACTATTTCAACTGCTACTGCTGCTACGACTGCTAGTACTACCACAGCTACCACTTCTACTACTATTATTACCGTGACTTCCGCTAGTACGCTTACAATTGCTACTGCTTCTACTACTTTTGCTGTTGTTATTACAGCTACTACTACGACAACTACTACTAATGCTACTACTACGATACCTACTACTATTGCTAGTGCTACTGCTAGCACTACTATTGCTAATACTACTACTATTCCCATAACTACTATTACTACAACAACAACTACTTCTACTACTATACCGACCACTACTACTACTGCTACTGCTACTACCCTGACTGCTATTACAGCTACTACGACTACAACGACTGCTATAACTGCTACTACTACTACTGCTACTGCTGATACTATGACTATTTCTCACACTTTTGCTACTACTGCAACTACTATAGGTAATACTACTACTACTACTTCTGTTGCTGTTGTTGTTGCTGCTGCTACTACTACTACTACTACTACTACTCCTACTAAAGTTTCTACTTCTGATAGAACTGCTACTGCTACTACTTTTGTTGCTACTATAACCACATCTACAACTACTACTACTTCTACTACTATTATAACTACTACTATTACTACTAAAGCTACTTATACTGTCACTACTGCTAACACTGCAATTACAACTATTGCTACTATTGCTACTATAGCTACCTCTACTATTATTACCACCACAACTACAACTACTGCTACTACTGCTTCTATAACTACTTCTACTACTTCGCCTACTACTACTACTGCTGCTACTACTACCGCTACTGCTACTACTACAACTAATACTTCTAGTAGTTCTGGTACAACTATTGCTATTGCCACTAATACAATAACTAATTTTACTGCTGCTACTGCTACTATAGCTACGATTGCTACTACAACTACTACTCCTACTATAGCAACCACTACTACTGTTGCCACTATTATTACTACTATTTCTACTACTACTGCTGCTGCTGCTGCTGCTAGCACTACCACCACTACAACAACTCCTACTGCTATTATTATGACTACTACTACTTCTACTAACGCTACTACTGCTACCACTACTATTACAGCTACTACTCTACTCTCCTCCTCCTACTATTACTTCTACTACGATGACTACATCTGCTACTACTACAACTAATACTACTCCTACTGTTACTACTACTACTGCTACTTCTACTATTATTACGACCACAACTACTGCAACTGCTATTTCTGCTTCTACAACTACTTCGACTACTTCGCCTACTACAACTACTACTCCTACTACTACTATAGCTAGTACTTTCACTACTTCTGCTACTACTGTTGCTATTGCCACTAATACAACTACTACTGTTATAGCTCCTACTACTACTATAGCTGCTACTGCTACTACAATAACTACTTCTACTACTACTACTTCTACTACAGCTACCACTATGACTACTACTACTATTATTATTACAACTACTTCTAATACTTCTCCTAATACTACTACTACTACTAGCACTACTACAACTGTTACTACTACTACTGCTAGAACTACCACTACTACTACAACTGCTATTGCTATTATTACAACTAGTACTTCTCTACTATTGCTACTACTACTACTACTACTACTACTACTCCTACTACTACTCCTTCTACTACTAGGACTACATCTACGACCACTACAACTAATAGTACTACTACAGTAACTACTACTACTACTGCTACTTTTGCTATTAATGCTACTACTGCGACTACTGTGACTACAACCGCTACTACTGCTATGACTAGTGCTACTCCTATTGCTGCTCCCACTACTGCTGCGGCTGCTACTACTGCTATGACTACTCCTATTACTATTAGAGATGCGATCACTACTATTGCAGCTATCAACACAAGTAGTACAAGAATAAAAATAACAACAGCAACAACAACAACTACTACTACTACTACTGCTATTACTGCTATTATTGCTACTACAACTACTTCTACTACTCCTCTGCTTCTAGTACTGCTAGTACTACTAATACTTCTGTTATGATTGCTACTACTACCACTACCATTATGATAACTACTACTACTACTTCAATTACTATAACCACTACACTACTAGAATAACAACTACAACTACTTCTACTACTACTACAACAATGACAACTACTACCACTACTATTAGTACTATTACCACTACTACTCCTTCAAGTACAACTACTACTAGTATTACTTTGCTTCCTACTACTCCTACTGCAACTGCTATAACAGCTACTACAACATCTTCTACTAGTGCTACTGCAAGTAATCCTACTGCAACTACAACTACTACTACTACTTCTATTGCTACTACAACTACTATTTCTTCAGCTGCTGCTCTACTGCTATTGCTATTACTACTACTTCTACTACCATTGCTACTACTAAGGCAACAACTACTACTACCACTACTTCTTCTAGTACTGCTACTACAACTGCCACTCCTACTGATACTACTACTAATGCTACTACTACTATACCTACTACAATTGCTACTACTACTATTGTTGCTGCTTCAACTACTATAGCTCTTATTGCTACTACTACTACTACAATAGCTACTTCTACCATTACTATACCAACTACTATTACTGCTGCTACTTTTACTACTACTACTACTTCTACTACTTCTAATTCTCCAAATACAACTACTTTTGCTACTACTAATTCTGCTACAGCTACTACTACTACTCTTACTACTACTACTACTACAACTACTACTACTATTCTGACTATTACTACTATTAATACTATTACTACTGCTACTGCTACCATAGCTATGACCACTACTACTCCTAGTACCACTAGAACTATGGCTACTACTATGAATACTAATACAACTACTACTACTACTACTGCTACTACTATTACAAGAACAAGTACTACTACTACTACTACAACAACAACTGTTGCTGCTGCTACTGCTACTACTTCTACCGCTACTGTACCTACTACTAGTACTTCAGCTACTACTGCTACAATAGCTACTACTACTACTACTACTATGGCTATTACTACTGGTACTACTACCACTACTATGAATGCTACTACTGCTACAACTACTACTACTACTACTACTGCTACTAGTACTACTAGTACTACTATGACTACTACTACTATTACTACTACTGCTACTACTACCACTAATGTTACTACTACTTTTGCTACTCCTGCTACAATTATTAGTACCACAAACCTATTATGACCATTATTACTACTACTACTGCTACTGCTATTACTACTACTACTGCTACTGCTATCGCTACTACTACAACTACTACTACTTTTTCTACTGCTTCTATTATTATTACTACTACCACTACTACTACTACTGCTATTACTGCTACCTCAACTACTACTACAACTAATAGTACCACTACTGCTCCTATAGCTACTACTTCTAGTACTCCTCCTCCTCCTCCTCCTACTACTGCTGCTACTACTACAATAGCTACTGCTACAACTGCTGCTACTCTTTCTACCTCTGCTATAACAAACACTCCCCCCCCCCACCAACTACTACAACTACTAGTATTACAACAACAACTACTACTGTTGCTTCTGCACTATTAATTCAATTACAACTACTACGGCTACTGCTACTCCTGCTAATCCTGCTACTACTACTATTATTATTACTTTTGCTACAACTGTTACTATCAAAACTACTACCCCTACTACTACATCTGCTTCTTCTGCTACCACTGCCACTTTTTGTACTACTACTACTATAGCTAAGAGCACAACTATGACAACTATTGCTGCTGCTGCTACTACTACTGCTACAACTACTATTGCTACCAATACTTCTACTACTACAACAATTGCTGCTACTGCTTCTACTAATATAGATATTACTATTACTTCTCATATTACTAGCACTTCTCCTACTACTACATCTACTACTACTTCTCCTATTACTACTACTACTACTACTACTACTACTGCAACTGCAACAACTGCTACTACAACTTCTACTACTGCTGCTACTACTGGCACTCAGGCTACTAAAACTACTGCTGCTACCATTACTGCTTCTACTGCTAAAACTAGTACTACTCCAACTAGTACTATTACTCCTACTATGGCTGCTAACGTACTATTACTTCCACTACTACAACAATAGTAGTAGTAGCAGTAGCAGTAGTTGGAGTAGTGGTAGTTGTCGCTGTAGTAGTTGTTGTAGTAGTAGTAGTAGTAATAGCAGAAGTAGCAACAACAGTTGTATATGTAGCAGTAGTTATGGTGGTTGTATTTGTGGCCGCAGTAGTAGTATTCAAGTAGTAGTAGTAGCAGCAGTAGTATTAAAAGAACTACTAGTAGTAATAGTAGTAGTAATAGTAGTAGTGGTACCAGAAGTAGTATTAGTAACCGTAGCAGTAGTTGGAGTAGTAATAGTGATAGTGCTAGCAGTTATAGCAGTAATACAAGTAGTAGTAGTAGAAGTAGCAGCAGCATCTATAGTAGCAATAGTAGTAGTAGTTGTAGTTGTATTAGTAGTAGTAGTGGTGGTAGTAGCTATTGCAGCAGTACCTGTAGTAGTAGTAGCAACTAAAGTAGTACTAGTAGTTCTAATAGTGGCTAGTAGCAATAGTAGTAGTAATAGGAGTAGTAATAGTAGCAATTCAGTAGTATCGATAATACTAGTAATAGTAGCATCTGTCATAGCAATAGTAGCAGTTGTTATAGTATTATCCGTAGTAGTAGTAGTCATTGTAGTTGTTGCAGCAGTTAGAGTAGTAGTAGTAGTAGTAGTTGAAGCAAAGTAGTACCAATAGTACTCATAGTGGGTAGTACGGAATAGTAGCACTAGTAACAGGAGCAGTAGTAGTAGCAAAAGTAGTAGTAGCTATAGAAGTAGTTGTTGTTGTTGTAGTAGTATTACTATTAGTAGTAGTAGTAGTATGAACAGTAGTAGTAGTAGTAGTATTACTATTAATGCTAGAAGTAGTAGTAGTACCAGAGGTAGTAGTAGTGGAAGAAGTAGTAGCAATAGCAGTAGCCATAATAGTATTAGTAGTAATAGTAGACATAGTAGTAGTTGTAGTAGAGGTAATAGAAGTATCAGTTGTAGTATGAGAGGTAGTAGTAGTATGAGTAGAAGTAATTGTTGTAGAAGTAGCAGTAGCTATAGAAGTTGTAGTAGCAGTAGTAATAGTAGTAGTAGCAGCAATTGAGGCAGTAGTAGTAGTGGTAGCGGAACATCAATAGTAGTAGTAGTATAGTAGTAGTATTTGTTATTGTAGCAGTAGTGGCCGGAGTGGTAGCAGCTGCCATAGTTGTAGTAGCAGCAGCAGTAGTAGTAGGAGTAATAGTAGTAGTAGTAATAGTAGCAGTAGTAGTAACAGTAGTAGTAATAGTAGTAGTAATCATAGTAGTAGTAATAGTAATAGTACTAATAGCAGTAATAGTAGCAATTGTAGAAGTAGTAGTAATAGTGGTGGTAGTAGTAGTAGCAGCAGCAGTAGTAGTAATTGTAGTGGTAGTAGTAGCAGTATAGTAGTAGGAGTAATAGTAGTCGTAGTAGTCGGAGGAGTAGGTGGAGTATTTGTTATAAAAGTTGTAGTAGTGGTAGCAGTAGTAGCTATTGTGGAAGTTGTAGTAGTGGTAATAGTTGCTATAGTAGTTCTAGTAGCAGTAGTAATAGTAGTAGTAGCAAAAATTATTGTAGTAGTAGTAGTGGTAGTGGCAACAACAATAGTTGTCGTATAGTAGTAGTAGTAGTTGTTGTTGTAGTCGTAGTGGCAGGAGTGGTTGCAGTAGCTGTAGTTGTAGTAGTAGAAGTAGCAGTAGTAGGAGTAATAGTAGTATTAGTAGTAATATTTGCAGTAGTAGTAACAGTAGTAGTAATAGTAGTTGAAATAGTAGTAGTAGTAGTAGTAGTAATAGTAGTAGTAATAGTGGTAGTAGTAGTATTAGTAGTAGTAATAGTAGTTGCAGCAGTAGTAGTAGTAATTGTAGTAGTTGTAGAAGTATAGTAGTAGGAGTGATAGTAATAGTAGTAGTAGTAGTAGTAGTAGTAGTAGTAGTAGTAGTAGTAGTAGTATCAGTAGTTGGAGTATTTGTTGTAGAAGTAGTAGTTGTAGTCATAGTCGTCGTAGTTCTTATATCGGCAATAGTTAGTTGTAGCAATAGAAGTAGTAGTAGTAGCAGTAGCAGCAGTAGTGGTAGTAGTAGTAGCTGAAGTAGCTGTAGTAATAGTAGCATTAGTTGTAGTTGTAGAAGTAGTAGTAGTAGCAGCAGTAATAGTGATAGTAGTTGTAGTATTAACAATAGTAGTAGTAGTAGTAGTAGTAGTAGTCACTGTAGTAGTAGATGTAGCAAGCGTAGTTGTAGTAATAGCACGACAGCACGACAGCTACTACTATTGCTGCAATTATGGCTACTACTGCTACAACTGCTACTTGCTACAACATCTTCAATGGTTACTACTTCTACCACTATTATTGCTACATCTACTAATCTTACTACTACTACAACAACAACAACTACTGCTACTACAACTACAACTACCAGGGCTACCACCGTTACTAATACTACTCATACTAATACTACGACTACTAGTGCTACTGTTGTTGCTGCTATTGCTACTCCTACTACTTTTCTGACTACTACTACTACTTCTGCTGCTGCTATTGTTGTTGCTACTACTACTGCTACAATATTTGCTACTACTGCCATCGGTATCGCTAGTACTAGAACTATCGCTACTACTACTTCTACTACTGCTACTGCTAGTATTGCTTCCACTACTACTACTGCTGCTGCTACTATTACTGCTACTACTGCTAGTGCTACTATGATTACTAATACTTATACCACTACCACTATTACTCCTACTACTATTACTATTACTGATCCTACTACTTCTTCTCCTTCTACTACTACCGCTACTAATACTTCTATTACTTTTGCTTTAACAACTACTACTACTCCTATTACTACTACTGTTAATACTGCAACTACTACTACTACTACTACTACTACTATCTCTATTTTTGCTACCGCTACAACTACTACCAAAGCTATAACTAGTACAACAACAACTACTACTATTGTTGCTACCACTATTGGTACTACTACTACGAGGACTACTTCTACAACTATTGTTGCTACTAGTACAGCGGCTACTGCTATAGCTACTACTACAACTACAACAACTTCTGTAACTATGACAACTGCTATTGCTACTACTACTAGTTCTCCTACTACTACTACTACTGCAACTACTACTGCTAATATTAGTAATACTACCATTACCCCAACTGCTAATACTACTAAAACTACTGCTGCTACTGCTGCTACCTCTATTACTACTACGACTTGTACTTTAACTACTGCTACTACTATTGCTACGACTACTACTACTTCTGCGACTGCTATTACTACTACTACAAATGCTACTCCTACTCCTACTACTATTACTATAACAGCTACTACTACTTCTCCTACTTCTACTACTTTTGCTACTAGTACTGTTGCTACTACAGGTACTATTATGACTGCTGTTGCTCATAGTACTACTTTAACTTTCACTATTGCTACTGCTGCAACTATTACCACCATGTCTACAACTACTACTTCTACCACCAGTACCACCACTACTACAACTACTACTTTTACTACACCACTACTATAATTTTGTTGCCGCTACAACTATTGATACTACTGCTCGTACTACAACTACTACTGCCACAACATTGCTACTATTGCTGTTGCCACTACTTTTGCTCCTACTGCTGCTACTATTTCTACTACTCCTACTACCACTACAACTACTGTAGCTACTACTAATACTACTACTACTACAGCTCTACTACTGATACTACTGCTACTACTACAACTTCTCAATCTGGTTTTACTTTTGTTACTACTACGGATACTATAGTTTTTGCTTCTAATACTACTGCTACTACTAGTGTTACTACAACTGCTACTACCACTACTATTCCTACTACTTCTAGTGCTACTTTCACTACTATTCCTACTACTAATGCCACTACTACTGCTACTACTTTTGCTATGATCGCTATTGCAACTACATCTGCTACTATGGGCACCTACTGCAACTTCTTCTTCCTCTACCATGACCACGACGATTTCTACTATAATTACTACTACTATTATCACTACGACTACTACTGCAACAACTACTATCACAACTACTACTAGTGCTGCTGCTACTTGCGCTACTACTACTGCTACTACTGCTACAACCACTACTTCTCCTCCTACTACTTGCTACTAGTACTTCTAGGACTACTGCTATTACTGCTGCTGCTACAACTACTACTACGAAAACTACTGCTACTACTAGAACTACTGCCGCTACTACTGCTGATACAAATACTATTAATGCTACTGGCTACACCTTTTCCTACTACTACAGCTGCTACTGCTGCTGCTGCCACTACTACCACTATTGCTACAGCTACTACTTCTACTACTGGTACTACAGCTGCTACTGCTACTACTACTAGTACTACAACTACAACTACTATGGCTACTACTACTACTACTATTGCTGTTGCTGCTGCTACTGTAACTACTGCTACTTTATCTGCTCCGACTATATACGATACCACTACTACTACTACTACTACTTCTGCTACTATTACCACTACTACTACCATAATTACTGGTACTACCACTACTGCTACTACTTCAGCTACAACGACCACTCCTACTACTACTACTGCAACTATTGCTACAATTGTTACTACTACTACTACTGCAAGTATTAGTATAACAACTACTATTGCTGTTGCTACAACTGCTACTGCTACTACTATTACCACAACTGCTTCTACTACTTCTACTACTATTAATCGTATGACTACCACAATAATTATTGCTACTACTACTACTTCTGCTATTACTACTACTACAATCACTACTACTCCTGCTACTACTATTGCAAATATTGTTGTTACTACTTCTACTTCGGCTACTTCTATTGCTACTGCTTCCACTTCTACTACTCCAACTACTATTGCTATTACTACTTCTTCTATTACTAGTATTATAACTACTACTATTACTATAGCTACTACTACTACTACTACTTCTACTGGAATTACTATTACGAATACTACTTCTATGACTATTACTTCTACTACTACTACGATAGCTACTACTACTACTGTAATTATGGCTACCAATGCTACTACTACAACAACTACCACTACTGCAACTATTGCTGCTACAACAACTACTACTATAATGGCTACTACTGCTACTACTATTACTATTGCCTCTACTAATCTTACTACTCCTACAACTACTACAACTATTGCTGCTACTGCTATAACTACTACAGCTGCTACTGCTACAACTACTAATACTACTACTACTGTAGCTGCTGCTATTGCTACTGCTACTCCTACTACTTTTTCGACTACTACTACTTCTAATACTACTACTACTGCTAGTACAACAACAACAACAACTACTACTACTACTACCAACACCACCACTATTACTACTACTGCAACTACCACTACTACTATTGCAACTACTACTAATATTACTATAATTTATACTACAACTACTGCTATTACTACTACTATTACTACTACTATTAGCATGACTACTGCTACTACTACAACAACTACCACCACTACTACTAATAGTTCTACTGGTGCTACTTCTACGACTACTACCGCTACTACTGCTACTACTAGCACTATTGCTGCTTTTACAATTACTACTGCTACGCCAACTACTACTAGTAATACTAAAATTATTAGTGCTCTTACAACTACTACTATTCCCACCACCACTACTACTACCACTACAACCACTATTGGCACTACTAATACTCGTATTACTACTGCTACTGCTACTACTTCCACAACTACTACTACTGTTGCTACTCCAACTACTAGTACTACTACTGTTCCTACTCCCACTATTACTAAGACTGCTACTATTGAAGCTGCCACTACTACAACTGTTACTACTACAACTACTAACGCTTCTGTTGCTACTACTAGTACTACTTCTGCTACTATTACTTCTACTACTACCACTTCAACTACTACTACTACTACTACTACTTCTAATACTAATACAGCTACGTCAACTACTACTACTACTACAACTTCTTCTCCTACTACTATTGCACCTACTACTGCTACTATGACTCCTGCTACAAGTATTGCTACTATAGCTAGTCCTACTACTACTACTACAACAACAACAACTGCTACTGTTGCTATTGCTACCACTACTACTTCCCTTACTACTACTGTTGCTGCTATAACTATTGTTGCTGCTACTACTGCTACTGCTACTACTATTGTTACTACTACTCCAGCTATTACTACTACAACTACTACTATGACTGCTAGTACTACCACTACTACTACTACTACTATGACTGCTACTACTACTTCTACTACAAATATAACTCCTACTACTACAACTATTGCTACTACTAATCCTACTACTACTAGCACTAATACTACTACTACTGCTCCAACCACTAGTACTATTGCTACTGTTACTACTACAACTACTACTACCACCACTGCTACCACTGATACTCCTACGACTACTGTTTCTATTACTACTTCCACTACAACTTCTACTGCTTTCCCTCCCACTACTTTGACTCCTGCAGCTGCTATTACTTCCACTGCTACAAATGCTACTACTACTACTACCATTACTACGACAACAACAACTGCTACTACTACTGCAAGTAAAATTACTACTGCTACTACTACTATTCCTACTATTATAACTACTACTTCTACTACTACTACTAATACGATTACTACTACTACTGCTACTGCTACTACTACGGCTACTACGACTATTATTATTACCACTCCTACAACCACTGCTACAACTAGTAGTAGTACTACTACTACCACTACTCATAAAATCTACTCCTACTGCTACTATTTTTGATACTACTACAACTACTACTGCTACTTTTGCTACTACAACTACTACTACTACAACAACTACTACTACTACTACTACTATAATGACTACTTATGCTATTGCTATTGGTGCTACTGCTACTAATTTCACCACCACTACTTTTGCTACTACGGCTGTTACTACTGCCACTACTACTACTGCTGCTGCTGCTGCTACAATTACTACTGCTACTGCTACTTCTGCTACTACTACTGCTACAGCTACAACTATTGCTCCTGCTGCTCCTACTATTACTACTACTACAATTATAGCTATTGCTATTGCTATGACTATTACTACTAGTACTACAATTACTACTACAGCTACTACCACTACTGCAAATACTACTATTGCACCTGGTGCTAGTACTCCAACTACTACGACCACTATTATTAATAATACTATTACTACTACAACTACTGCTACTACTACTACTAAAACTATGAACTACTACCACTGCTACTACAACTGTGACTACTGCTATTACTGCTACTACCGCAATAAATCCAACTACTACTACTACGAATACTACTACTACTACTACTACTACCACCACTACTTCTACTGCTACTCCTACTACAACAGCTACTACTACGAATACTACTCCTCCTACTACTACTACTACTCCTCCTCCTCCTACTACTCCTACTACTAGTACTACTACTATTACTACTGCTATTACTACTACTACTACTACTACTACTACTACTTTTATTACTACTACTATTCCTACTACTACTACTACCACTATTAGTACTGCTATTACTACTATTACTAATACTTCAGGTAATAACACTATAACTATTACTACTGCTGTTAGTACCGCTATTACTACTGCTGCTACTGCTATAGCTACTGCTGCCACTACTACTACAACAACTACTATTCCTTGTACTGCTTCTGTGATGACTACTACTATTGCAGCTACTACTGCTCCTACTATACTACTTCGACTACAACTGCTACTAATAACCGAACAACTATTGCTACTACTAATACTACTGCTACTGCTATTGCTACTACTAATAATACTACTACTACTCCTACTCCAACTCCTACTGCCCCCACTACTACTATTACTACTACTACTACTACTACAACAACAACAACTACTACTATTTCTACTAGTACTAGTAATAGTAGTAGTCGTAGTAGTAGTAGTAGTAGTACCACTACTCCTACTACTACTCCTACAGCAACTCCAACTACTACTACTACTGCTATGAATACTCCTACTACTACAACTACTACTACCACAACTACTGCTCCAACTCATACTACTACTACAACTACTACTAAAACTACTATGACCACTACATCTACTACTACTACCACTACTTCTGCTACGGCTGCTGCTACTACTACTACTACAATTGCGACTATGACTGCTACAACAGCTACTGTTTCTACTACTACGACGACTATTGGCTACTCTTACCACTAATAGTCCTATTCCAACTCTTACTTCTACTCCTTCTACTACTACTACCCCTACTCCAACTACTACTACACCTACTACTACTCCTACTCTAACTGCTAGAGTAACTACTACTACTACTACTACTATTATTACTAAATCTACAACTAATAGTACTACTACAACAACTACTACTACTATTACCGCTACTACTAAGACAACTACAACAACTATTACTATTGCTACGATTACTAATACTACTACAAGTACTACTATTACTATTACTACTATTGTTGCTACTGTTGCTGTTACTATTACTACTACTGCCACTACTATTACTACTACAAGTACTACTATTACTATTACTACTATTATTGCTACTGTTGCTATTACTATTACTACTACTGCCATTACTATTACTACTACTGCAACTACTATTACTACTACTACTACTACTACTAATAGAATTACTACTGCTACTACTGCTACTACTACTACAACTACTACTACTACCGCAACAACAACAACTACTACTACTCCTACTCCTACTACTATTACTACTACTGCCACTGCTATGACTACTACTATTCCTACTCCAACTCCAACTACTGCTTCTACTACGATTACTACTTCTTCTACTACTACTAAAAAAAATAACTACTACTACTCCTACTACCACTCCTGCTACTACTACTACAACTACTATTATAATTATTACTACTGCTTCTACTACTATTGTTGCTACTACTGCCGCAACTACTATCATAACCGCTACTACTACTGCCACTACTACCACAACTACAATAACTACTACTATTGCTAATACTACTGCTACTACTACTCCTACTACAACTACTACAACAAGAACTACTACTACCACTACTACTACTATGGCTACTATTCCTACTCCTACTCCCATAACTATTACTATTCCTACTCCTACCCCTACTCCTACGACTGCTCCTACTACTACTACTGCTACAACTACCCCTAATACTACAACAACTACTACTACTACTACTACAACAACAACAACAACAACAACAACAACAACAACTATTGCTTTTGCTCCTACTACTACAGCGGGTTCGGCTGCTACTACTAATATTACTTTTGCTGTCACTGCTACTACTACTACTGCAACTACAACGATAACAACAACTATTACGACAACAACAACAACTACTACTACTACTGCCACTGCTGGTACGGGTGCTACTACGTCCACAACTACTACTACTACCACTACTACTACTACTGCTACAGCTACTACTAGTACTACTGCGATGACTACTATACTACTACCAGTACTACTGCTGCTACTATTACTACCAACAATTCTATGACTAGTACTAATAATACTACTACTAATACTATTGCTACTATTTGTACTACTGTCGCTACAACTACTACTACCACCACTACTGCTGCTACAAGTACTGCAACTACTAATACTGCTACTGCAACTACTACTCCTACTACTACAACTATTATAACTACTTCTACTACTACAACTACCATAACTACTACCTCTAGTCCTACTACTCCTATTACTACTGCTTCTGCTACCACTACTACTACTATTACTTCTCCTAGCACTAATACTCCTACTAGTACAACTACAACTCCTACTTCTGATACTGCTACTGCTACTTCTATTTCAACAACTTCTATGACTATAACTAATTCTAATACAAGTACTATTGCGTCTACTGGTACTTCTACGATTACTGCTACTACTACTACTACCACTGCATCTACTACTACTGCTATTACTATGGCCAATACAACTACTGCTACCAGTTTCGCTACTATCGCTACTCTACTACTACTACAGCTACTACTACTACATCTGCTACTATAAGTACTGCAACTACTACTACTCCTACTACTACTACTATTACTACTGCTACTATTGTTGTTGCTGTTGCTGCTGCTACTGCTGCTGCTACTAGTACCAATGCTGCAACTTCTGCTACTACTACTACTACGATAACTTCACCTACTACTACTACTACGGTTGCTCCTACTGCATCAACTGTTACTACTGCAACTACTACAGCAACAATACCTACAACAACAACAACAACTACTACTACTGCTGCTTCTCCTACTACTACTACCTCTATCGCTATGACTACTACTACAGCTATTGCGACTGCCACTACAACTACAGCCACCACGGCTACTACCACCATTGCTACTACTACTGCTACTACAACTATTACTGTTGTTGCTACAACTACTATTGCTAGTACGACTCCAACTGCTTCAAATACTTCTACTATGACTATTGCACCTACTACTACTATCATGGCTATTACTACTACCACTATAGCTGCTACGACTACAATAGCAGCTGCTACTACTACTACTATTACTAGTAGACCTACTACTATCGTTATAGCTACTTCTATTTCTTTTACTACAATGACAATGACTAATATTACTTCTACTACTACTACTACTATTACTACCACCACCACCATGGCTTCTACAGTCACTACTGCTCTGACTACTTCCACTACTACTACTCCTACAACTGCTACTACTCCTTCAACTACTACTATTATGACAACCACTACTACTACTATTACCACCATTACTACCACCACAAGTACCCATACCACTCTTACCACTACTGATACGACCACTACTACTACTATAATTGCTACTACTATTACTAACACTACTACTATAAATAGTTCTACTATTATCACTGCTACTACTGCAACAATTGCTACTTCTACTACTACTGCTACTGCTGCTGCAACTTCTACTACCACTGCTACTACTATTATACTACTACTATTACAACTGCTACTACTAACGCAACAACTACCACTACAGCTAATAATACTACTATTAATGCTACTGCTACTACTCATACTCAAACTCACACATCTACTATTACTACTACTACAACAACAACAACAACAACTACTACTAGAAGTATTACTCCTACTACTACTACTACTACTACTACTACTACTACTACTACTACTACTACTACTACTACTACTACTAGTACCACTACTCCCAATACCACTACTCCTACTATAACTCCTACTCCAACTGCTTCGAGTAGCAGCAATAGTAGTCATAGTTGTAGTAGCAGTAGGAGTAGCAATAGCAGCAGTAGTAGTAGTATTAGTAGTAGGTGTGGTAGAAATAGTACTAGTTATTTTCTGACTAGTGGTGGTAGCAGTGGTAGCTGCAGTAGTAGCAGCAGCAATAGTAGTAGTAGTAGTAGGAGCAGCAGTAGCAGCAGTAGTAGTAGTAGTAGTATAAGTAGTAATAGCAGCAGTAGTAGTATTAGTAGTAGCAAGAGTAGTAGTAGTGGCAATAGTCGTAATAGTTATAGTCATACTAGTAGTCATAGTAGTGGTATTAGTAGTAGCAGCAGTAGTACTAGTAGTAGTACCTGTTGGTGTAGCAGTAGCAGTTGTTGTAATAGTAGTTATTGTAGTAGTACTAGGAGTAGTCAGTGTAGTAGTAGTTGTAAAAGATGTATTAGGACTAGTTGTAGTAGTAACAGTGGTAGAAGAAGAAGCAATAGCAGTCATAGCAATAGTAGCAGTAGTCGAAGTTGTAGTTATAGTAGTTGAAGCACTTGTTGGAGAAGTAGTAGCAGAAGTAGTAGAAGAAGTTTTAGTAGTAGTTGTTATAGCACTATCTGTAGTAGTAGTAGCAGTAGTGGTGGTAGTAGTAGTAGCAATAGTATTTGTGGCAATCATAGTAGCAGCTGCAGCAATAGAAGAAGTAGTAGTAGCTGTTGTAGCAGTAAGAGGAGTAATCGTATCAGTAAGAGTAGTACTAGTCATAGCAGTAGTAGGAGCAAGAGTAGTTGTAGTATTGGTAGTAATAGTAGTAGTAGTAGAAGTAGCAATAGTTGTAGTGGTAGTAGTAGTGATAGTAGTAGTACTTGCAGAAATAGCAGTTGGAATAGTAGTAGTTGTAGTTGTAGTAGGAGTAGTAGTAGTAATTGCAGGAGTTAGAGTAGTAGCAGTAGTGATAGTAGCAGTAGTAGTAGAAGAAGTAGTAGAAGGAGTAACGGTAGTAGCGATAATAGTAGTAATAGTAGCAATAGAATTAGTAGGAGCTATAGTAGCAGTAGAAATAGTAGTAGTAGTAGTAGTAGCAGTTGTAGTAGCAGTTGCAGTAGTAGGAGCTAAAGGAGGTAGCGTAGTAGTGGCGCCATAAGTAGTACTAGTGGTGGTGGCAGTCATAGTAGGAACAGTAGTAGTGATAGTAGTAGTACTAGTAGTAGTACTAGCAGTAGCAGTTGCAGCAGTAGTTGCAATAGTAGTAGTTGTAGGAGCAATATTACGAGCAGTAGCAGAAGATTAGTAGGAGTAGTAGCAGCAGTAGTATTAATAGTCGTAGTAGTAGTAGTAGCAGTAGTAGCTATAGCAGTAGCTGCAACAGCAGCAGTAGTAGTATAAGTAGTAGTAGTAGTAGCTGTAGGAGAAGCAACAGTAGCAGTAGTAATAGTAGTAGTAGTAGTAGGAGTAGCTGTAGTAGTAGCCGTAGGAGTAGAAGCAGACGCAGTGGTAGGAGTAGTTGCAGTAACAGTAGTGCTAGGAGTAGTAGCTAAAGTAGTAGTAATAGTAGTAGTGGCAGTAGATGTAGTAGTAGAAGAATAGTACTAGTAGTAGTATTAGTAGTAGCAGTAGTAGTAATTGTGCTCGGAGTAGTAGCAGAACCAGTGGTTGGAGTAGTTGCAGCAGCAGTAGTGCTCGAAGTACTAGAAGAAGTAGTAGCAGTTTAAATATTAGTAGCATTTGAAGTAGTAGTAGTAGCAGCAGCAGCTGTAGTAGTAGCAGCAGTAGTAGGAGCAATAGTAGTAGCTGTGGTTGCAGTAGTAGTAGTTGTAGCAACGATAATAAAAAAAGTAGTAGTAATAGAAGTAGTAGTAGCTCCAGCTGCAGCAGGATTAGTAGTAGTGGTAGTAGTAGAAGAAGTAGTTATAGTAGTAGGATTAGTAGTAGCAATAGTAGTAGTAGTATTATGGGTCGTACTAATAGTAGTGGCAGCAGGAGTACTAGTCACTCTTGTTTTAGCAGTAACATTAGGAGCAGTAGCTATAATTATTGTCATGGTAGTAGCTATAGAAGTAGTAGTAGGAGGAGAAGTAGGAGTGGTAGTATCGACAACAGCAGGAGAAGTTTTAGAAGCAGTAGAAAGAGCAGTAGTAGTAGTTGTTGTAGGACTATTAGTAGTAGAAGTTACAATGGTTGTAGTAGTACTAGTATACTAGTAGTAGTAGTAGTAGTAACAGCAACAGCAGCAGCAATAGCAGTTGTTGTAGCAGCAACAGCAGTAGTAGCAGTAGCAGTAGTTAGTAGCAGAAGCAATAGTAGTAGTAGTAGCAATAGTAGTAGTCGCAGTTGTAGCAGCAATAGGACTAGTAGTGGTAGTCTGAATAGTAGTAGTAGTAGAAGTATTAGTAGTGGTAGTTGTAGCAGCAGTAGGACTAGTAGTAGCAGTAGCAGAAGTAGTAGTAGTAGTAGCAGTTGTAGTAGCAATAGTACTAATTATATTATGAGTAGTAGTGGTAGCAGTAGTAGCAGTAGTAGTAGTAGCAGGTGAAGTAGTAATAGTAGTAATTGTATTATGAGTAGTAGTGGCAGCAATAGTAGTAGCAGCAGTAGCAGTAGCAGTAGCAGTAGTAGTAGCAGTAGTAGTGGCAGTCGTAGTAGCAAGAGTAGTAGTAGTGGCAGTATTAGTAATAGAAGTAGTAGTAGTCATAGTAGTAGTCCTAGTAGTGGTATTAGTAGTAGTAGTAGTAGCTGTAGGAGTAGCAGGAGCAGTAGTTGTAATATTAGTTATTGCTATAGTAGTAGGAGACGTCATAGTAGTAGTAGTTGTTGTAAAAGAAGCAGTAGGACTAGTTGTAGTAGTAGCAGTAGTAGAAGAAGTAGCAATAGCAGTTGTTGCAATAGTAGCAGTTGTAGTAGCAATAGCAGTTGTTGCAATAGTAGTAGTGGTAGTAGCAGTAGTAGAAGCAGTTGTAGTGGTAGTGGCCATAGTAGTAGTAGAAATAGTAGTAGTTGTTATCGTTGTTGTCGTATTACTAGCAGTAGTAGCAGTAGTAGTTGTTGTAGTAGTTGTTGTAGTAGTAGGAGTAGCAGCAACAATAATAGTAGTAGTTGTTGTAGTAGTAGGTTGTTGTTGTAGTAGTTGTAGTAGTAGTAGGAGTAGCAGCAGCAGTAGTAGCAGTAGTTGTTGTAGTAGTAGTTGGAGTAGCTGCAACAGTAGTAGCAGTAGTAGTTGTTGTTGTTATTATAGTAGTACAAGTAGTCGTAGTAGCAATTGTTTTGAGAGAAGTAGTAGTAGGGGCAGCAATTGCAATAGTAGTAATAGTAGCAGTAGTAGTGTAGTAGTAGCAGTATTAGTAGCAGTAGTAGCATAGTAGTAGTAGTATTAGTAGTAAAATTAGCAGTAGTAGTAGCAGTAGTAGTTCTAGTAATACCAACAGAAGTACTAGTAGTAGCAGTAGTTATAGCATCAGTAGTAGCAGTTGCATCAAAAGTAGCAGTAATAGTAGAAGTGATTGTAACAATAGCAGTAGTAGCAGTAATAATAGCAATACTAGTAGTGGCAGTAGCAGTACTAGTCCTAATAGTTGTAGCAATAGTTGTTGTTGCAGTCATAGTAGCAATAGAAATAGTAGTAGTAGTTGTAGTCATAGAAGTAGGATTATGAGTTGCAATAGTAGTAGTAGTAGTATGAGTAGTAGTCGTAGTAGTAGTAGCAGCAGTTGTTGTTCTTGTTGTATGAGCAGCAGTATGAGTAGTAGCTGCAATTGTAGTAGTGGTAGTGCTACTACGGCTACTTTTACTAATACAGCTACTACTGCAAATACTACTACTACTACCACCGCTAATCCTGCAACAACTACTACTACTACTGCTACAACAACAATAACAACAACTACTGCTACTCCTAATGCCACTACTACTACTATTGCCATTATAGCTACTACTGCTACTATGCTTATTGCTACTACTACTACTACCACTACTTATACTTCTACTACTACTACTACGACCAATTTTACTACAAACACTATTACTACAGTTACTTCTACTACTGCTACTACTACTGCAACTATTACTGCTTTTACTTCTACAACTACTACTTCTGTTGCTGCTACTACAACAGCCATTATTGCTACTTCTGTTGCTGCTACTACTACTAGTACTTTTACTACTACTTCTACTAGAACTACTACTGCTTCATTTGCTGCTACTACTACGACTATTAATACTATAGCAACTAATACTACTGCTACCTCAACAACAACAACTACAATTGCTACTTCGACTATACCTTCAACTACCACTGCTCTTGCTACTACTACTAGTACCACTACTGCAGCTTCTTCTACCACTAATACTACTACTGGTACAATAATGACAACTGCTACTACTCCTACTGCTAATGGTACTACTACTCCCACTACTATTACTACTGCTATTATAATTGCTATTACTTCCACGACTACTACTTCTAATACTACTACTATTACCACTTTTACGACTAACACTACTACTACTACAGCTACTACTATTATTGCTACTACTGCTAGAACTATTACTACTTCTACTTCTACTGCTACCACTACTAGTACTACTACTACTACTGCTACTACTGCTACTTTTGCGGCTACTACTATTACTACTACTTCTAATACTACTATTACAACTATTATTGCTACAGTTGTTGCAGCTACTGCGACTTCTACTTCTACTACTAATATAGCTGCTACTGCTATAACAACTAATACTACTTCTACTTCAACAACAACAACAACTACTTCTGCTATGACTATAGCTTCTACAACTACTGCTCCCACTACTACCACTACTACTACTACTGCTACTATTGCTACTGCCGCAACTACTATTATTTCTAATACTGCTACTGCTACTACTTCTCCGACTACTACTTCTACTACAACAAGAACTACTACGACAACTACTAATACTACTGCTACTACTACTGCGACCCTTACTTTTGGTACTGGTATTATTACTACGGCTACTACTACTTCTGCTAACACAACTGCTACTACCACTGCTCCTACTACAACTGCAACTAGAACTACTGCTACATCTACTACTACTACTACTGCAACTACTACTGCATCTGCTACTATTACTACTGCTATTACTGCTACTACTATTACAACAACAACAACAACAACTACTACTACTACAACAACAACAACCACTACTACTACTGCTACTATAGCTACAACTACTATTACTACCGCTCCTACTACTACTACTATTACTACTACTAACACTACTAATACTACTGCTACTATTACTAGTACTTCTACTACTACAACAACACCCTACTACGGCTACTACAACTACAACAACTACTAGTACTACTACTACTACTCCTGCTTTTACCACTGTTGCTACTACTACTACTTTGACTACTACTACTACAATTACTCTTAGTCCTTCTACTCCCACTACTACTGCTACTACAACAACTACTACAACTATTATTGCAACTACTACTTTTGCTGCGATTGTTGCCACTACAATTGCTACTAGTACTACTGCAGCAATACTACTACTACTACTACTACTACTACTACTGCTACTACTACTACTATTACTACTACTAATACTACAACAACTAAAACTATAACTACAACTAATACTACGGCAACTACTACGACGACTACTGCCACTACTACTACCACTACAACCACAAGTAATACTACTACACCTACACCAACTACTGCAACTACTACTACTCCAACTAGTACTACCAATTATACTCCAACTCCTAATCCTACAAGTGTTATTTCTGCTACTCCTACTACATCTACTTCTACTACTACTACATCTATTACCACCGTATTGCTACTCCTACTACTACTTCTACTACTCCTCCTCCTCCTACTATTACTACTCCTACTCCTACTCCTACTACTATTGCGACTATGACTTTGACTAATACTACTACTGCTATTACTACTATAACTCCTACTACTACCGCAACAACAACTACTACTAATGTTATAACTACTACTGCTACAACTAGTACCACTACAGCTATAACTACTATTACTACTACTACTCCTATTGCCACTACTAATCCTATTACCACTATTGCTACTGCTACTACTACTATTACCACTACTACTCTTATTACAACTTGTACTACTACTACTACCACTACTACTCCTACTGCAACAGCTACTATCTTTACTACTATTACTACTATTATAACTATTACAATGATTACCGCTTCTACTCCTATTGTTGCTACTACACCTATTAATATTACTGCTACTGCTACTACTACAACTATTACTACTACTACTAGTACTGCTACTAATATTACTATTACTACTACTACTACTTCTACTACTACTACTGCTACTGCTACTACAATCACTACTACTGCTACTATTACAACTATTGCTACTATAACTATTACTACTACTACTAATACTACTTCTGCTACTGCTGCAGTTGCTTCTGCAACTACTTCAACTATTTTTGTTACTAGTACAACTGCTACTACTGCTACTGCTGCTACTACTGGTTGTACTACGGCTGCTTCATCTGCATCTCCTACCACTACTACTACAACTCCAACTATAATAATTACTACTACTATTACAAGTACAATACTACTACTACACCTCCAACTACTGCTACTGCTACTACCACTGCTAGTAATACAATTGCTACCATAATGCTACTACTACTAGTACTACAACTAATACTATAACTCCCACTCCTACAACTACTTCTACTACTATAACTACTACTACAACTACGACTACTACTACTACTACTACTACTATTACTAGTACTACTGCTACTATTGCAACTATTTCTACTATAACTACTACTAATCCTTTTACTACTACTACAACAACTACTACTAGTACTACTTCTGCTGCTGTTGCTGCTGTTGCTTCTGCTACTACTTATACGATTTTTGTTACTATTACAACTGCCTCTGCTGCTGCTACTATTGGTTGTACTATGGCCGCTTCAGTCGTGGCTGCTGCTACTACTACTACAAATAGTTCTACTTCCTTTCACTCCTCCTCCTCCTACTACTACTACAATACTGATGCTGCTGCTACTACTACTACTACTACCAATCCTAATCCAACTCCAACTATTACTATTACTCCTACTACTACTACTACCACTACTCCAACTACTACTACTCCTCCTACCACTACTACAAGAACTACAACTATAACTACTACTACGACTACTCCAGCTCTTCCCATTACTACTACTACTCCGACTACCACTGCTGCTATTACTACTCCTACTCCTGCAACTACTCCAACTACTACTACTGTTAGCACTACCACTACTACTATTACTACTTCTACTACTACTACTGCTCCTACACAAAATCCTACTACTACTTCTACATCTACTACTATGACTACTACTGCTACAACTACTAATACTACTATTACTACTGCTGCTACCACTACTACTACAGTTACTACATTTGCTACCACTACAACTATAACAAGTACTGCTGCTACTGCTGCTACAGTACTATTACTACTACAACGATTACAACAACAACTACTAATACTACTACTACCACCACCACCAATACTACAGCTGCTGCTGCTACTACTACTTCTACTACTATAACTATTGCGACTCCTACTGCTGTTATTGCAAATGCTGCTCCTACTACTACAGCTACAACTACAATAACAACAACAACTACTGTTGCTGCTGCCACTGCTATTACTATTACTACTACTACAATTACAACAATAACAACTACTACTACTGCTACTGCTATAGCTATTACTACTACAACTATTGTTGCAACCGCTGCATCTCCTACCACTACTACTACAATACTACTATAATACTCCCAACTACTACTACTACTACTACCACTGCAAGTACTACAATAGCTACCATACTGCTACTACTACTTGTACTACAACTACTACTACTCTAACTCCCACTCCTATAACTACTTCTACTATTATAACTACTACTACAACTACGACTATTACTACTACTACTACTGCTATTATTACAAGTACTACTACTACTGTTGCATCCACTATTTCTACTACTACACCTATTACAGCTACTACTACTCCTATTCCAACTACTACTACTACTACTACTACTACAACAACAACAACAACAACTACTACTACTACTACTACTCCTGCTGCAACTTTTGCTGCTACTACTACAACTAATACTTCTGTTGTTGCTGCAGCTACTACTGCTACTACGACTATTACTACCGCTGCTGCTCCTATTACTACTACTACTATTACAACAACAACAAGTACTACTACTATTGCTACTGCTACCATTACTATTACAAAAACTACAATTATAACAATAACAACAACTACTACTACTGTTAATATTACTATTACCACTATAACTACTGTTGCTGCTATTGCAGCTCCTACCACTATTACTACTACTCCAACTACTACAACTACAGCTACTATTACAACTACACTACTACTACTACTGCTAGTACTATAACAGCTAGCACACTGCTACAACTACACTACTCCTACTACTGCTGCTACTTCTACTACTAACTACTACTACAAGTGCTACTTCTGCTCCTACTACTATTAGTACTAGTATAGTACTACTACTGCAACTACTACTACTCCCACTACCACCACTACTACTACTGTTGCTTCAACTATTTCAACTACTACACCTATTATAGCTACTACTCCTCCTCCTCCTCCTCCTACTACTACTACTATTACTATTACTACTACTACTATTATAACTACTACTGTTACTACTACTACAACTACCACTATTGGTACAACTAGTACTACTACTACAACTACAACTCTTACTATTACTATTACTACGACAACTACTACTATTGCTGTTGCTGCTACCACTACTACTACAACTACTGCTACTACGACAATAACAACTGCTACTACTCCAACTACTACTTCTGCTACTACTTTTGCAAGCACTATCACTTACTACTCCTATTACCGCTATTACTACTATAAATACTACTACTACTATTACTGGCACTACTTCCATCACAACTTCTATTATCGCTACTCCTACTACCACTACTACTAATACTACTACTACAACTACTGCTACAACTACTACTCATACTACTACTACTACTACAACTATAACAACTACTACTATCGCTGTTAGTACTAATGCTACTACTACTACTTCTGCTACTACTACTATTTTTACAACTACTGCTGCTACTTATATTGGTACTCCTCGTCCTCGTCCTCCTCCTACTACTATTGTTACTCTTGTTACTATGGCTACTCTTGCTACTATTGCTACTACCACTCCTACTCCTACCCCTACCCCCACCACCACTACTACTACTACAACTACCTCAACTACAACCACTACAATTACTATTACTACTACTATTACAACTATAACTGCTAGTACTACTACTACTACTACTACTACTACTACTACTACTACTACTACTACTATTATACCAACTACTCCTACTACAACTATTACTACTATTGTTGCTACTACTACTACTACTACTACTCCTACAACTGCATCTACTGTTACTGGTACTACAACTACTACTTTTATTGCTACTCCTTGTACTACTCCTACCACTACTCCAACTACTACTCCAAATAGTACTACTACAAAAACTTCTACAACTACTACTACTGCTGCTACTACTAATACTAGTTATACTACTATCGTTGCTAATGCTGCTACGACTGCTCCAAATACTACTACTACTACAACGAATACTATTATTACGACTACTACTACTACTACAACAACTATTGCTCCAACTGTTGTTGCTAATGCTACTATTGCTGCTTCTACTACTACTACTGTTGTTGTTGCGGCTACTACTACAACAACTACTATTACTAGTAAGACTACTACTACTACAACTACAATACCTATTACTACTGCTGCTGCTACTACTGCTATTGCTATCACTACTACAACAACTACTACTAGAACTAGTACTACTACTACTATTACTACTACTGCTGCTGCTGCTGCTTCTACTTCAGCAACTACTATTGCTACTACTACTCCTGCTGCCCCTACACTTGGTACTATAACTAGTGGTGCATCTGATCTTGCTATTGAGACTAGTAGTACAATTACAACAACTACTACTGCTAAAACTACTACAACTACTACTATAGACACTACTCACACTACTACTAGCATTACTACCACTACTACTACCACTACTAGTCCTACTCCTACTACTGCTACTCCTACTTCTACGACTACTACTACTATTACTACAACTACTACTACTGCTGCCCCTACACTTGGTACTATAACTAGTGGTGCATCTGATCTTGCTATTGAGACTAGTAGTACTATTACAACAACTACTACTGCTAAAACTACTACAACTACTACTATAGACACTACTCACACTACTACTAGCATTACTACCACTACTACTACCACTACTACTCCTACTCCTACTACTGCTACTCCTACTTCTACGACTACTACTACTATTACTACAACTACTACTACTGCTACTACCACCACTACTCATACTACTGCTACCACTACTACTACCACTACTTCCACTACTACCACCACTACTACTCCTACTCCTACAACTACTCCAACTTCTACTACAACTACTACTACACCTACTCCTACTCCTACTCCTACTACTCCAACTACTACTACTACTACTACTACTACTACTACTACGAGTACTACTACTACTACTAGTACTACTACTAGCACTACTACTATTACTACAACTACTACTACTACTACTACTACTACTACTACTACTACTACTACTACTACTACTACTAATACTACTACTCCAACATCTGCAACTATTACTTCTACTATTACCACTGCTGCCACTACTACTACAACTATTACTACCACTATGACTACTACTACTACAACTACTACTACTAATCCAACATCTACAATTACTACTTCTACTATTTCCACTACTGCCACTACTACTACAACTATTACTACCACTACGACTACTACTACATCTACTACTCCTAGTACTATTACTACTACTACTGCTACAACAACAACAACTACTACGACTACCACTAGAACAACTACTCCTACCGCTTCTATAGCTACTGCTACTAGTACTAATACTACTTTACTATAGCTACCACAACTAATATTGCTTCTACTACAACAACAACAACAAACACTACTGCTACTACTCCTACTACTACCACTATAGCTATTAATTATACTACTGCTACTGCTACTCCTACTACTACTGCGACTACTAGTCCTACTACTACTACTCCAACACCTATTCATACAACTACCCCTACTACTACTACTCCTACTACTAGTGCTACTACTGCTACTATTACTTCAATTATTACTACTGCGACTAGTATCACAACTACTACTAATACTACCACCACCACTACTACTATTATAACTACTACCTCTACTACTACTACTACTACTACTACTGCTATAACTACAACTACAAGTACTACAATGATAATAACTACTACTACTACCACTACTACTACTACTTCTACAACAACAACTACTACTACTTCTAAAACGACCAATACTACTAGTGCTCCTTCTGCTACTGCAACTCCTACTACTCCTCCAACTACTATTGCGACTGCTACAATTTCCTACAAAAATACTACTACCACAACTACTAAAACTAATTCTCCTACTACTACTATGACTACTACTACTATAACTCAAACTAGTATTTCTACAACTATTACAACTGCTTCTACTACAACAACAACTACTATTACTGCTGCTGTTGCTACTACGCCTACTACTACTACTCCTCCTCCTAACACTCCTACTACTACAATAACTAATACTACTACTTCTCCTACTACAATCACTACTACTACTACTCTGCTACTACCACTTCTTCTACTCCTACCAATGCAACCATTGATACAGCTACTACATCTGCTCCTACTACTACTACTACTACAGCAACTACTACTTCTACTATTACGACTATTCTATTCCTACTACTACTCCAACAATAATAAGAACTACTAC
Organism: Trichopus zeylanicus subsp. travancoricus; assembly: GCA_005019695.1. Classification (NCBI taxonomy): domain Eukaryota; kingdom Viridiplantae; phylum Streptophyta; class Magnoliopsida; order Dioscoreales; family Dioscoreaceae; genus Trichopus; species Trichopus zeylanicus. The sequence goes on from RXID01021605.1 coordinate 49,322, forward strand.
TACTACTGCTATAATTGCTATGATAGCTACTACTGCTGCTACTGCTGCTACGGCTACTACTATTACCTACACCATGATCGATATTTCCGCCACTACTGCTACTACTGCTACTGCAGTTACTAATACTACTACTACCTCTACTACGCAACTACTACAACTACTTCGACTACTACAACTACAACTACTGATACTACTGCTGCTGCTGCTACTACTACTGCTTATACTGTCATTACTGCTTCTACTGCTGTGGTAACTGCTATTGCTACTACTGTTACTACTGCTACTACTACTACTACCACCACCACTGCTATTGCTGCTACTGCTACTACTACTGCTAGTACAACTGCTACTACTACTACTACTACTACTACTACTACTGATACTACAATTACTGCTACTACTACTACTATTACTGCTACTGCTGCTGCTACTACTACTATTCCTCCTTTTACTACTGCTGCTGTTACTACTACTGCTACTACGGCTGTTACTGCTACTACGGCTGTTACTGCTACTACTACTACTACTACTACTACTACTACTATTACTTCTACTATTACTACTACTACTACCGATGTGCTCCTACTGCTACTAATACTACTATGACAACTACAACTCCTATATCTGCTACTACTACTAATGTTACTACTTCTACTACTGCTATTTCTCCAACTACAACTACTACCGCAACAACTATTGCTAATACTATTGCTACTACTACTACTACTACTACTACGACTACTGCTATAGCTACTTATGCACCTGCTCATGCTACTGCCACTACTACTACTACTACTCCCACTCCTACTACAGTTACTACTTTTACTAGAACTACTACTACAATACTTATATTCCTACTATAACTACAACTACAACTGCAACTACTACTTTTACTTCTACAACTACTACTATTACAACAATAGCTGCTTATACTATCACCACAGCTAACACTATTACTACTACTACTATTGTTAATACTGCTACTATTGCTAGTACTGCTACTACTAATACTGCTACAACTGTTACTACTGCTACTACTACTTCTACTACCACAACAACTACAACTACTGCTACTACTACTACTACAGCTACCTCTACTATTATTACCACCACAACTACTGCTACTGCTACTACTGCTTCTACAACTACTTCTACTACTTCGCCTACTACTACTACTAATGCTATTGCCACTACTACAGCTAGTACTTCTAGTACTTCTGCTACTACTGTTGCTATTGCCACTAATACAACTACTAATTTTGGTGCTACTACTGCTACTACGGCTACTATTGCTACTACAACAACTACTACTCCTACTATAGCTACCACTACTACTACTTCTACTACTCCTACTACTACTAGCAATACTACAACTACTCCTACTGCAATTGTTACTCCAACTAATACTCCAACTCCAACTACTGCTACTATGAATACTCCTACTATTACTACTACTACCACCCCAACTCTGACTCCAACTACTACTTCGACCGCTACAACTATTAGTGCTACTACTACTACTTTTATCCCAACTACTTCTACTACTTCCACTGCTACTATGATTACTATTGCTGCTGCTACTACGACTATTATTACTGTTACTATTATAACTGATTCTGCGACTACTACTGCTACTACAATTACTACTGTTACCACTATAACTAATACTACACCTATTACTACTACTACTTGTACTGCTGCTGTTGCTGCCGCTGGTACAGGGACTACTACTTCTACTACTTCTATTGCTTGTATGGCTGCTGCTACTGCCACTCCGAAAATTAGTACTACCACTACTACTACTACCACCACCACTATTAATGCTTCTACTTTTGCAACTACTACTGCAATTACTACTAATACTACTACTGCTCCAACACTTGCTACTATAACTAGTGGTGCATCTAATATAGCTGTTGAGACTACTACTACTACTACAACAAGTACTACTGCTAAAACTACTACAACTACTACTACAGACACTACTCATACTAGTACCACCACCACTACTAGCACCACTACTACCACTACTACACCTACACCTATTCCTACGACTACTGCTACTACTACTACTACCACTACCACTACCACTACTTATACTACTACTACCACTACTACTACCACTACTTCTACTACTACCACCACTACTACTCCTACTCCTACAACTACTCCAACTTCTACTACAACTACTACTACACCTACTCCTATTCCTACTGCTACTACTACTTCTACCACCACTCCAACTCCTACTACTAATACTCCAAATACTCTTACTACTACTACTACTACTACTATTGCTGCTGCTGCTGCTGCTACTACTAGTACTACTACTACTACTACTATACTACTACTACTACTACTCCTGTTGTTGCCACTATTGCCACTAAAAATATTGCTACTTCTGCTGCTACTACTGCTACTACTACTGCCACTACTACTACTATAACGACGACAACAACGACAATAACAATAACTACTACTACTACTACTATTTTACTACTACTTTTACTACTGCTAGCACTACTGCTACTCCTACTAGTACTACTACCATTGCAGCTATTGCTGCTACTACTAGCACCACCACTACTAACAATACTACTATAGCTACTGCGACTATTGCTACTGTGATAGCTCTATTTTTCCTACAACTACTACAGCTGCTACTATTACGACTACTGCTAATACTACTACATCTACTGCTACCATTACTACTACTATGGTTCTCCTACTTCTAATACTACTTCTACTGCCACGACTACAGCTACTACTACAACAACTAATACAACTTCTACTATTACTACTACTACGACTACTACTATAACCACAATAGCTATAACTGCTACTACTGTGACTACAACCACTTCCACTGCAACTGCTGTTGCTGCTGCTGCTCCTATTGCCACTACTACTGCTGCTGCTGCTACTTCTATTATTACTACGATTGCTGTGATTGCTACTGCCAACACAACTAGCACAACAATGACTACTACTACAGCTACTACCACTGCTAGTACACTAACTACTACAACTACTGCGACTACTACATCTGCTTCTATTGCTAGTACTACTACCACTACTACAGCTACTTGTACTACAACTACTACAACAACAACAACAACTACTACTACTACAACAATAATTTCTACTAAATAGCAACAACAACAAGAACGATGACTACACTACTACTATTACTAATACTACTAATACTAGTACTATTACTACGTCTATTACTTCTATTAGTACTACTACTATTACTACTACAACTACATCTTCTACTACTACTACTACAACTACTCCTACTATGACTACCACTACCACTACTACTGCTCAACTACTATTACTAAAACTACGACTAATACGGCTTCCACTGCTGGTCTATTGTTTCTGCTATTACCGCTACTACTGCTACTACTACAACAACAAGTACTAATACAACAACTTCTATCACTACTACTTCTGCTACTGTTATTACTACTAGTGCTGCTACTGCTGCTATTACTATTGCTACTGCTGCTATTACTATTGCTACAGCTACTGCTCCTACTACTACTCCTACTACTACTTATGCTACTACTACAATACCTACTAGAATTGTTACTACTACTACTACTACTCTTACTACTACTACTGATACGATTGCTACAACTACTACTACTAGTCCTACAACTGCTACTATGACTACTACTACTCCTCCGTCTACTTTTGTTACTGCTACCATGACTACTACTACAATTACTGCTACAACTGCTAATACTGGCAATGGTACTACTCTTACTACTACTATTTCTCCAATTACTACCGCTACCGTAACTACTACTACTACCTCAACTACTGCTACTACTTCGACTGCTTCTACTGCTACAACGACGACTACTACTACTCCAACTACTACAACTACTACTACAACTCCTACTATAGTTACTACTTCTGCTAGAACAACTGCTACTACTCCTTCTGCTACTATAACTACAACTGCAATAACTACTACTACTTTTACTACTACAACTACTACTATTACTACTACAGTCGCTTCCACTATCACTACTGCTACTACTACTACTATTATGACCACTACTACTACTGCTACAACTACCTCTACTACTACTTCTACTACTTCGCCAACTGCTGCTGCTACTAATACTACTACAACTACTATTGCTGCTACTACTACTATAGTTACTAATACGACCACTACTACCACTATTTCTACTACTACTTTCACTATTGCCACTAATACTACTACTACTACTATTACTACAACTACTGCTACTACTGCTACTGCTACAACAACAATAACAACAAGAACAACTACTATGATTATTACTAGTACTACTATTTCTACTGCTATAACTACTACTACTAGCACTATTACTACTGCTTCGACTACTACTGCTAGCACTACCACTACTACTAATATTACTACTGCTACAGCGACTATTGCTACTGCTACTACTCTTTTGTCCTTCTGCTACTACTACTACTACTATTAAGACTACTAATACTTCTACTATTGTAATTACCGCTACTACTACTGCTACTACTATTATTACTCTATTTTTCCAACTACTACTACTAGTTCTATTACTACAACCATATCTACTATTACTACTATTGCTACTACTACGACAATAGCCACTACTACAGCTACTACGAGTACTACTGGTACTGCTACAACTGGTACAACCGCTGCGGCTATTGTTGCTACTGCTACTATTTCTACTACTGTTGCGACTGCTACTACTGCTACAACTACTACTACAAACACAACTAGTACAACAGGGACTACAACTATTACTGCTACTACTACCTCTACTACTACTACTAATACTACAACTACTGCTACTACAGCTTCTGCTTCTACTACTGCTACTACTACCACTGCAATAATTGCTACTACTATTGCTACTACTACTATAACTACTACTACTACTACTACTACAATAACAACAACCACTACAACAACTATTACAATAACCACAATAACTACTTCTACTACTACAACAACAACAACTACTAGCACTACTACTAGTACTTTTAGTACTACTACTACTCCTAGTATTGCTACTACTACTATTACTTCTCTTACTACTACTACTACAACAACAGCTACTAGAACTATTTCCACTACTACTACAACATCTTCTACTACTACCACTACAACTGCTTCTACTACGACTACCACTACTACTACTACGTTTCTATTGCTACAACTGCTACAACAACTACTACTAAGATGACAACAACTACTACAACAAGAACTAATACTGCTACGAATTGTACTCCTGCTACTACTACTGCCATTGCTACTAATACTACTACTAATGCTAGTACTACTATACCTACAACTATTGCTAGTGCAAGTGCTACTACTACTATAGCTCCTACTGCTACTACTACTACTACAACAGCTACTGCTACAATTACTATAGGTACTACTATTGCTGTTACTACTGCTACTATGGCTGCTGCTACAAATGCAGCTACCACTACTACTACTATGACAACCAATTGTACATCTGCTCTAACTAATTCTCCTACTACAACTACTTTTGCTATACTATTATTGCTACTGCTACTACTACTACTCTTACTACTACCACTACTACCGCAACTACTACTATTCTGACTACTACTACTTCTATTACTACTACTGCTGCTGCTGCTACGACCGTTGCTACTACTACTACTACTACTGCAACAACGACTACTACTGCTACCATTAATACAACTGCTAATACTATTGCAACAACAAGTACTACAACTATTACTACTTCTACTGCTACTATTGCATCAGCTACTACAACTACTACTAGTACTATGACTACTACTATTACTGCTACTACAGCTACTACTGCAACTGCTACTACAACTACTACTGCTACTACTACTACTTCTACTACAACAGTTACTACTTATGCTACAACTACTACTGCTACTACTACAACCACTACTAGTTTTATTACTACAACTGTTACTAATACTACTACTACTGGTTATACCGTCACTATTGCTTCTGCTGCTGCTATTACTATGACTACTGGTACTACTGCTGCTGCTACTCTTACCACCACAACTACAACTACTGTTACTACTGCTTCTACTATTACTTCTACCTGCTACTACCACTGCTATTATTACTGCTACAGCTACTACTACTATTGCTACAAATTCTACCACTACTATTACTATAGCTACTGCTATAACTACTACTACTACTACAACAACAACAACAACAACAACATCTACCACTACTATTATTACTACTGCTTCTACTTCGGCTACTACTACTACTACTACTAGTACTACTCCTAATAGCACCACCACTAGTACTAATACTACTTCGGCTACTATGACTATTGCTATTGCAGCTACTCTATTTCTCCTACTACTACTACTATTGCTACTATTACGACTACTACTACTTCTACTACTGTTACTGCTGCTACAACTATTACTATGACTACCACTACTCTACTTCTCCTCCAACTACTAATACTTCTACCAGTACGACTACAGCTACTACTACCACTACTAATATTATTACTACAATTACTACTACTACTATTGCTACTACCACTACACCTGCTACAACCGAGACTATTGTGACTACAGCCACTACTACTACTACTCCTCCTCCTCCTACTACTGTTGCTGTGACGACTACTACTGCTCCTGCTGCTACTGCTACTACTACTGCGACTACTACTACTACTACTACCAACACAACTAGCACAACAACGACTACTACAAATACTGCTGCTACTACTACTACCACTACTAGTACTCCAACTATTGCTACTACCACTACTACTGCACCTACTACCACAACTACTGCTACTACTGCTTGTTTTTGTACAACTACTACTACCACCACTACTATTGCAACTACTACTATATCTACTACCACTCCTACTACTACTACTGCTGCTACTACTACCGCTACTGCTACTACTACAACTAGTACTTCTAGTACTTCTGGTACTACTATTGCTATTGCCACTAATACGACAACTAATTTTACTGCAGCTACTGCTACTATAGCTACTATTGCTACTACAACTACTACTCCTACTATAGTTGCCACTACCACTGTTGCCACTATTATTACTACTATTTCTACTACTACTACTACTGCTGCTGCTGCTAGCACTAACACCACTACAACGACTCCTACTACTATTACTATGACTACTACTACTTCTGCTAATGCTACTACTGCTACCACTACTATTACAGCTACTACTCTACTCTCCTCCTCCTTCTACTACTTCTACTACGATGACTACATCTGCTACTACTACAACTAATACTACTCCTACTGTTACTACTACTACTGCTACTTCTACTATTATTACCACCACAACTACTGCTACTGCTATTACTGCTTCTACAACTACTTCGACTACTTCACCTACTACAGCTACTACTCCTACTACTACTGCTACTTCTACTACTCTAGCTAGTACTTCCACTACTTCTACTACTACTATTGCTATTCCCACTAATACAACTACTACTACTTCAACTACTTCTACTACTACTACTTCTACTACAGCTGCCACTATGACTACTACTACTATTATTATTACTACTACTTCTAATACTACTCCTACTACTACTACTACTACTAGCACTACCACTACTATTACAACTCCTACTGCTATTATTATAACTAGTACTTCTCTACTACTACTACAACTACTACTACAACTACTACTCCTCCTCCTTCTACTCCTACTACAAGGACTACATCCACGAGCACTACAACTAATAGTACTACTACAGTAACTACTGCTACTACTGCTACTTTCGCTATTACTGCTACTACTGTGACTACTGTGACTACAACCGCTACTACTGCTACTACTGCTATGACTACTCCTATAACTATTAGTGATGCGATCACTACTATTGCTACTACCAACACAAGTAGTACAATAATAAAAACAACAACAACAACAACTACTACTACTACTACTGCTGCTGCTATTACTATTATTATTGCTACTACAACTACTTCTACTACTCCTCTGCTTCTATTACAGCTAGTACTACTAATACTTCTGTAATGATTGCTACTACTACCGCTACCATTATGATAACTACTACTACTACTTCAATTACTATAACGACTACACTAGTACAATAACAATAACAACTACTTCTACTACTACTACAACAATGACAACTACTACCACAACTATTAATACTATTACCACTACTCCTCCTTCAACTACAACTACTACTAGTATTACTTCACTTCCTACTATGACTACTGCAACAGCTATAACAGCTACTACTACATCTTCTACTAGTGCTACTATAAGTAATCCTACTGCAACTACCACTACTACTACTACTTCTACTGCTACTACAACTACTATTTCTTCTACTGCTACTCTACTGCTCTTACTATTACTACTACTTCTACTACCATTGCTACTACTAAGGCAACAACAACAACTACTACAACTACTACTACCACTACTTCTTCTAGTACTGCTACTACAACTGCCACTTCTACTAATACTACTACTAATGCTACTACTACTATACCTACTACAATTGCTACTGCTACTACGGCTGCTGCTACTACTACTATAGCTCATATTGCTACTACTACTACTACAATAGCTACTTCTACCATTAGTATAGCAACTACTATTACTGCTGCTACTTTTACTACTACTCCTACTTCTACTACTTCTAATTCTCCAAATACAACTACTTTTCCAACTACTAATGCTACTACAGCTACTACTACAACTACTACAACTACTACTACTATTCTGACTACTACTACTATTAATACTATTACTACTGCTACTGCTACGATACTATGACCACTACTACTCCTAGTACCACTAGAACTATGGCTACTACTATGAATACTAATACAACTGCTACAACCATTACAACAACAAGTACTACTACTACTACTAGTACAACAATTACTGCTGCTGCTACTGCTACAACTGCTACGGCTACTATACCTACTACTACTACTTCTGCTACTACTGCTATGATAGCTACTACTACTACTACTACTATGACTATTACTACTGATACCACTACTCTCTACTATGAATGCGACTACTGCTACAACTACTACTACTACTACTATGATTGCTACTACTATTACTACTACTGCTACTACTACCACTACTATTACTACTACTTTTGCTACTCCTGCTACAACTATTACTACCACTATCCTATTATGACTATTACTACTACTACTACTATTATTATTACTACTAATGCTACTACTATTACTACTACTTCTACTACCATGACTACTACTACTGCTACTACTGCCGCTACTACCACTACTGCTACTACTACAACTACTACTACTTTTTCTACTGCTACTATTATTATTACTACTACTACTACTACTGTTGCTGCTATTACTACTACCTCAACCACTACTACATCTAATAGTACCACTACTGCTCCTACAGCTACTACTTCAAGTACTCCTTCTACTACTACTACTACTACTACTGCTACTACTACTACAACTATTGCTACAACTACTGCTACTCTTTCTACCTCTGCTATAACAAACACTCCTCCCCCCACCCCCACCAACTACTACAACTACTAGTACTACTTCTACTATAACTACTACTACAACTACTAGTATTACAATAATAACTACTGCTGTTGCTTCTGCACTATTAGTTCAATTGCCACTACAGTAGCTACTGCTACTCCTGCTACTCTTGCTACTAGCACTACTATTATTACTTTTGCTACAACTGTTACTATCACAACTACTACCACTATTACTACATCTATTTCTTCTGCTACTACAGCCACTTTTTGTACTGCTACTACTACAGCTAAGAGCACAACTTTGACAACTATTGCTACTGTTGCTACTACTACTGCTACAACTACTATTGCTACCAATATTTCTACTACTACAACAATTGCTGCTACTGCTTCTACTAATATAGCTATTACTATTACTTCTCATAATACTAGCACTTCTTCTACAACTACATCTAGTACTACTGCTGCTAATATACTACTACTTCTCCTACTACTACTACTACTACTACTACTACTACTACTACTACTACAGCAACTGCAACAACTGCTACTATAGGTACTACTACTATTAATACAACTTCTACTACTGCTGCTGCTACTGGCACTCAGGCTACTATAACTACTGCTGCTGCTACTACTGCTACTACCATTACTACTTCTACTGCTAAAACTACTACTACTCCAACTAGTACTATTACTGCTACTATGGCTGCAAACATACTATTACTTCCACTACTACAACAATAGTAGCAGTAGTAGTAGTTGGAGTAGTGGTGGTTGTCGCTGTAGTAGTTATTGTAGTAGTAGTAGTAGTAGTAGTAATAGCAGAAGTAGCAACAATAGTTGTATATGTAGTAGTAGTTATGGTGGTTGTATTAGTGGCCGCAGTAGTAGTAGTCAAGTAGTAGTAGCAGCAGCAATAGTAGTAATAGAAGAAGTAGTAGCAATAGCAGTAATAGTAGCAGTAGTGGTACCAGAAGTAGTATTAGTGGAAGTAAAGTAGTAGTAGTAGTGGCAGCAAAAGTAGTATTAGTAATCGTAGAAGTAGTTGGAGTAGTAATAGTGGCAGTGCTAGTAGTTATAGCAGTAATACTAGTAGTAGTAGTAGAAGTAGCAGCAGCATCTGTAGTAGCAATAGTAGTAGTTGTTGTAGTAGTATTAGTAGTAGTAGTAGTGGTAGTAGCTATTGCAGCAGTAGGAGCAATAGCAGCAGTAGTAGTAGTTGCAACTAAGGTAGTACTAGTGGTTCTAATTATGGATAGTAGCAATAGTAGTAGTAATAGGAGTAGTAATAGCAGCAGTTCAGTAGTATCGATAATACTAGTAATAATAGCATCTGTTGTAGCAATAGTAGTAGTTGTTATAGTATTATTATTAGTAGTAGTAGTCATAGTGGTTGTTGCAACAGTCAGAGTAGTAGTAGTAGTAGTATTTGTAGCAAAGTAGTACTAGTAGTACTCATAGTGGGTAGTACGAAATAGTAGCAGTAGTAACAGGAGTAGTAGTAGTAGCAAAAGTAGTAGTTGCTATAGAAGTAGTAGTTGTTGTAGTAGTAGTATTACTATTAGTAGTAGTAGTAGTGGGAGAACTAGTAGCAGTTGCAATAGCCGTAGTAGTGTTAGTAGTAATAGTAGATGTAGTAGTAGTTACAGTAGAAGTAACCGAAGTATCAGTTGTAGTATGAGAGGTAGTAGTAGTATGAGTAGAAGTAATTGTTGTAGAAGTAGCAGTAGCTATAGAAGTTGTTGTAGCAGTAGTAATAGTAGTAGTAGCAACAATTGAGGCAGTAGTAGTAGTGGTAGCGGCAACAACAATAGTAGTAGTAGTATAGTAGTGGTATTTGTTATTGTTGCAGTAGTGGCAGGAGTGGTAGCAGTTGCCATAGTTGTAGCAGTAGCAGCTGTAGTAGTAGGAGTAATAGTAGTAGTAGTAATAGTAGCAGTAGTAGTAATAGTAGTAGTAATAGTAGTAGTAATCATAGTAGTAGTAATAGTAATAGTACTAATAGTAGTAATAGTAGCAATTGTAGAAGTAGTAGTAAGAGTGGTGGTAGTAGTAGTAGTAGCAGCAGTAGTAGTAGTAATTGTAGTGGTAGTAGTAGGAGTATAGTAGTAGGAGTAATAGTAGTCGTAGTAGTCGGAGGAGTAGGTGGAGTATTTGTTATAAAAGTTGTAGTAGTGGTAGCAGTAGTAGCTATTATGGAATTTGTAGTAGTGGTAATAGTTGCTATAGTAGTTCTAGTAGCAGTAGTAGTAGTAGTAGTAGCAAAAATTATTGTAGTAGTAGTGGTGGTGGCAACAACAATAGTTGTTGTATAGTAGTAGTCTTAGTAGTTGTTGTAGTCGTAGTGGCAGGAGTGGTTGCAGTAGCTGTAGTTGTAGTAGTAGAAGTAGCAGTAGTAGGAGTAATAGTAGTATTAGTAGTAAAATTAGCAGTAGTAGTAACAGTAGTAGTAATAGTAGTTGAAATAGTAGTAGTAGTAGTAATTGTAGTAATAGTAGTAGTAGTATTAGTAGTAGTAATAGTAGTAGCAGCAGTAGTAATAGTAATTGTAGTAGTCGTAGCAGTATAGTAGTAGGAGTAATAGTAGTAGTAGTAGTAGTAGTAGTAGTAGTAGTAATAGTAGTAGTAATATGAGTAGTAGGAGTATTTGTTGTAGAAGTAGTAGTTGTAGTAATAGTCATCGTAGTTCTTATATCGGCAATAGTAGTAGCAATAGAAGTAGTAGCAGTAGCAGCAGCAGCAGTAGTGGTAGTAGTAGTAGCTGAAGTAGCTGTAATAGTAGTAGCATTAGTTGTAGTTGTAGAAGTAGTAGTAGCAATAGTAGTAGAAATAGTGATAGTAGTTGTAGTAGTAATAATAGTAGTAGTAGTAGTAGTGGTAGTAGGAATAGAATTAGTAGTAGTAGTCACTGTAATAGTAGATGTAGCAAGTGTCGTTGTATTAGTAGTAGTAACGACAGTAGTAGTAGTAGTATCAGATGTAGTAGTGGTTATAGTAGTAGCAGTAGTACAAGTTGCACTTGTAGTAGTAGCAGTAGTTACTAAGTAGTAGTAGTTGTTGTTGTTGATATAGTAGTAGTTGCCAAAGTAGTAGTAGTAGTAGTAGTAGCTTATGTTATTGGAGTACTAGTCGCTGAATTAATAGTAGTAGTGGCGGTTTTGGTGGTAGTAGTAGTAGTAGTAGTGCAAGCAGTAGTAGTAGTAGTAGCAGTAGCAGTTGTTGTAGTCGTCAGAGTGATAGTAGTAATAATAGTTGTATGAGTAGCAGTAGGAGTAGCACTAATAGTTGAAGTAGTAGCAGTCGCAGTAGTAATAGCCGTAGCTATAGTACAAGTAGGAGTAGTAGTAGTCGTAGTAGCAGAACGAGTAGCAGTAGTAGTAGTAGCAGGAGTAGTGATAGTTGAAGTAGTAGTAGTCATAGTTCTAGTAGTAGCAGAAGTAGTATAGTGCTAGTAGTAGTTATTGTACTATTTGTAGTAGTTGAGGTAGAAGTAGTAGTAGTAGTTGTAGTAGTAGTCGTCAAAGTAGTAGTAGCAGTAGTAGTTGTCGTAGTAATAGTAGAAGTAGCAGCAGTACTAGTAGTAGTAGTGGTCATAGTAGTAGCAATTGTAAGAGTAGTAGTAGTAGTAGATGTTGTACTAGAAGTTATTATGGTAGTAGTTTTAGCTGTAGTTCTTGTGGGAATAGTAGTTGTAGTAGCAGGAGTAGGACTAGGAGATGTAGGACTGATAGTAGTAGTAGTTGTAGTGGCAGTTGTAGTAGTAGTCGTAGTCATAGTAGGAGCAGTAGGAGTAGTAGTAGAGATGTAGTAGTAGTAGCAGGAGTTCTAGTAGTAGTAGGAGTAGTTGTAGTGGTGGCAATAGCAGTAGTACAAGTTGTAGTAGTAGAAGTAGTAATAGTAGTAGTAGCAGCACTAGTAGCAGCGGTAGTATTAGTAGTAGTAGCTATAGCAGTTATAGTAGAAATGGTAGTAATAGTAATAATAGTAGGAGTTGCAGTAGTTGTAGTAATAGAAGGAGTTGTAGTAGT
>RXID01021605.1:62996-131080 GCA_005019695.1 Trichopus zeylanicus subsp. travancoricus
TGCTGTAGCTATAGTAGTAGATGTAGTAGTAGTAGCAGGAATCATAGTAGCAGTAGTAGCAGTAGTAGAAGTCGTAGTAGCAGTAGTAGCTGTAGTAACGGTACTAGTACTAGTTGTAGGTGTAGCAGTAGCAGTAGCAGTAGTAGCTGTAGTAGTAGTAGTTGTTGTTGTTGTAGTAGCAATAGCGAAATTAGCAGCTGCAGCAGTAGTACTATTAGTAGGAGCAGCAGTCATAGTAGAAGTAGCACTAGTAGTAGTAGTAGCGACATTAGTAGTAGCAATAGTAATAGTAGCAGTATTAGAAGTAATAATGGTAGCAGCAGCAACAGTATTAGTTGGGGTAGTAGCTGTGGTAGTGGTAGTCACAGTAGTAGTAGTTGTAGTAGTGGTAGTAGTGGCAGTAGTAGTAGTTGTAGTAAAAATAGTAGTAGCACTCGGAGTAGCAGTAGTAATAGTAATAGCAATAGTAGTAGTAAAAGTAGAAGTTGTTATAGTTGGAGTAGTAGTAGCAGCAGTAGTAATGTTAGTAGCAGTAGTTGTAGTAGTAGTAAATGTAGTAGTAGTAGCAGTAGTAGGAGGAGGAGGAGTCGTAGTAGTAGTAGTAGTATTAGCAATAGTGGCAATAGCAGTAGTAGAAGTAGTAGCAGCAGTAGTAATAGTAGTAGTAGTAGTAGTAGTAGTGGCAATAGTATTAGTTGCAGAAGTAGTAGTTTAATAAGTAGCAGGAGTAGTATTAGAATAAGCAGCAGTAGCAACAGTACTACTAGTAGTAGTACTAGTGGTGGTAGTAGTAGTAATATAAAAAGTAGCAGCTGCAGCAATAGTAGTAGCATCTATAGTAGTAGTAGTTGTAGTATTAGCAGTAGTTGCAGTAGTAGTAGTAGCATTAGTGGTTGTAGCAGTAGTAGTAGTAGCAGTAGTTGCAATAGTAATAGTAATGATAGCAACATCAGCAGCATCAGCAGCAGCAATAGCAGCAGAAGTAGTAGTAGTAGTAGGAGCCACTGTTGCAGTAGTAGCATTGGTGGTCGTAGTAGTAGTAGTAAAAGTAGTAGCAACAGCATTAGCTACCGCAGCAGTAGTAGTAGTAGCAGTGGTAGTAACAGTTGTTGTCATAGTAGTACCCATTGTAGTAGTAGTAGCAATTGTAGAAGTAGTTGTAGTAGAAGTAGTAGTTGTTGTTGTTGTAGCCGTAGGAGTATTGCTAGTAGTAGTAGTAGTTTTCGCAGCATCAGTAGTAGTAGCCGTAGCAGTAGCAGTAGTAGCTATAGTAGTAATAGTAGTAGCAGTAGAAGCAGTAGTAGCAGTTGTAGCAGCAGCAGTAGTGGTAGTAGTAATAGTAGCGGTAGTAGTAGCCACAACAAAAGCAGCAGTAGTTGTTGTGGAAGTAGTACTAGTAGTAGTAGTCATAGTAGTAGTAGTAGTAGTACCCATTTTGTAGTAGTAGCAGTTATCAAAGTAATAGTGGTAGTAGCAGCAACATTAGTGTTAGTAATAGTAGTAGCGATAGTAGTGCTAGTAGTGGTAGCAATTATAGTAATAGCGGTTAAAGTAGTGGCAGTAGCGGAAGTTATTATTGTGGTAGAAGTATTAGAAGTATTAGTAGTAATAGTAGAAAGAGCAACATCAGTTGTAGTAGTTGTAGAAGTAGTAGCAGCAATAGCAGTTGTAGCAGTAGTAGTAGTTATAGTAGTAGTAGTAATAGCAATAGTCGTGATAGTGGTAATCATAGTGGTAGTAGTTGCAAGAGTAATAGTAGTAGTAGTCGTAGTAGTAGTAGCTGTAGTAGTAGAAGTGGTAGTAGTAGTAGTAGTAGTAGTCATAGTATTAGCAATAGTCGTAGTATTGGTATCAGTAGTGCATGTAATAGTAGTAGTAGTAGAAGTAGTTGGAGTACTAGAAGTAGTAGTAGTTGTTGCAATAGTAGTGCTAGTAGTAGCCATAGTAGCAATTATAGAAGTTGGATTTGTCGTAATAGTCCTAGTAGTAGTAGTAGCAGGAGTAGTGGGAGGAGTAGTAGTAGTAGCAATAGTAATAGTACTTATAGTAGTAGTAGTAGTAGTAGTAATAGTAGTAGTAGAAGTAGTAGTAGTAATAATATTGGTAGGAGTAGTAGCAGTAACAATAGTAGTAGTAGTCGTAGTTATTGTAGTAGTAGTAGTAGTAGTAGTAGTAGTTGTTGTTGTTGTTGTTGTTGTTGTTGTTGTTGTTGTAGTAGTAACAGTAGTATTACTAGTACTGGTAGTAGAAGTAGTAGATAGTAGTAGGAGTAGTAGTAGTAGCAGTATTAGTAGTTGTAATAGGAGAATTTGTAGTAATGGTAGTAGTAGTAATAGTCATAGTAGTAGGAGTAGTAGAAGTTGCAATAGGACTAATGGTAGTAGTCATTGGAGTAGTAGTAGTATTGGTTGTAGTAATAGTAGTAGTAGGAGTAGTAGTTGCAGTTGGAGTAGTGGTAGTAGTTGTAGCAGTTGTAGTAATATTAGTAATGGTAATAGTGGTAGTTGTGGGACTACTAGTAGTTGTTGTAGAAGCAGCAGCTGTAGCAGCAATAGTAGTAGTAGTAGTTGTTGTAGTAGTAGTAGTAGTAGTATAAGTAGCAAAAGTGGTAGAAGTAGATGTAGTATCAATAGTAGTGGTAGCTGTAGAAGTAGCAGTAGTAGTAGTAGCAATAGTAGTAGTTGTAGCAGCAATAGCAGTAGTAGTACTATTTGTAGTTACAGTAGCAGTAGCAGCAGCAGCAGTAGTAGTAGTAGTAGTAGTAGTAGTGGCAGTAGTAGCAGTAGTAATAGCGGTAGTAGCAGTAGTAGTTGTTGTAATTGTAGCAACAGCAGTTCTAGTAGTAGTTCTTGTAGTAGCAGTAGCTGCAGGAGCAGTAATAGTAGTAGTATCACAGTAGCTATGATAGTAGCAGGAGGAGCAGTAGTGTTTGTTCCAATAGTGGTAGTAGCAGAAGTAGCAGTAGTAGTAGTAATAATAGTAGTAGTAGTGGTAGTAGTACTAGTACTAGTAGTAGTAGTACTAGCAACAGTAGTAGCAGCAGTAGTAGTACTTGTACTAGTAGTAGTAGTAGTAGTAGTAGTAGTAGTAACAGTAATAGTAATAGTTTTACAAGTTGTAGTAGTAGTAGTGAAGTTGTAGAAGTAGAAGTAGTTGTAGTAGCAATAGAAGAAGCAGTAGTTGTAATAGTAGCAGCAGCAACATCGATAGTAGCAGTACTGTTATTATTAGTAGTAATAGTTGTTGTTGTTGTAGTAGTAGAAATAGTAGTATTAGTAGTCATGGTGGTAGTAGTAGCAACAATATTAGTAGCTGTTGTAGTTGTTGTAGTAGTAGGAGTAGTAGCAATAGTAGAAGAAGTAGCAATAGTAGAAGTAGCAGCAGTAGTAGTAGCAATAATAGCAATAGTAGTAGGAGCAGTAGTAATAGCGGTAGCAATAGTAGCCGTAGTATTTATTGTAGCAGTAGTAGCAATTATAGAAGTAGTAGTAGTACTAGTAGTCGAAGTAGCAGTAGTTGTAGTAGTAATAGCCATAGTAGTACTAGTAGTAGAGGCAGTTGTAGTAATAGCAGTTGAAGTAGTTGTAGTAGCAGTAGTTATTGTCATAGTAGAAGTTTGAGTAGCGTTCGCAGCAAGAGTAGTAGCAGTTGTAGTAGAACCAGTAATAGCAGTAGTAGTTGTCGTAGTAGCAGTGGTTGTAGGAAAAGTTGTAGTAGTAGTAGTACTAGTACTAGTAGTAGTAAAAGTAGTAGGATTAGTAGTAGTAGTAAAAGTACTACTAGTACTAGTAGTAGTAGTAGTAACAGTAGCAGCATTAGTAGTAGTAGTAGCAGTAGTTGTAGTAGTAGTGGTGGTAGCAGTAATAGTGGTATCAGTAATTGTAATTGTTGCAGTTATAGTACTAGTAGTAGGAGTAGTAGTTGTAGCAGTAGTAGTAGTTGCAGTAGTAGGAGTAGTTGCAGTTATAGTACTAGTAGTTGCAGAAGCAGTATTAGTAGCAGTAGTAGTGGTAGTAGTAATCATAGTAATAGTAGTAGGAGTAGTAGTAGTAGCTAAAGTAGTATTAGTGGTAGTAGTAGTAGTTATTGTTGTTGTAGTAGTAGTAGTAGTATTAGTATCTGTAGTAGCAGTAGTAGTAGTGGTGGTGGTACTAGTAGTTGTCATATTGGCAGTAGTAGCGAAAGTAGTAGTTTTCATAGTAATAGTAGTTGTAGTAGCAAGAGTAGTAGCAGTAGTTATTGTTGTAGTCGTCGTAGTAGGAGTAGCAGTTGTAATAGTAGTGGTAGTACTAGCAGCAATAGCAGTAGAAGTAGAAGTAGTAGTAGAAGTATTAGTAGTAGCACCAGTATCAGTAGTAGTAGTGGAAGTAGTTGTAGTAGTAGCTATAAAAGTAGTTGCATCTGGAGTAGTAGTAATTGTTGTAGTGGTTGTAGTTATAGTGCTAGTAGTTGCCGTTGTAGAAGTAGTAGCAGTAGTAGTGGTAGTAGTAATCATAGTAGTAGTAGTAGATGGAGTAGTAGTAGTCGTATTCATAGTAGTTGTAGTAGCTATAGCAGTCGTTGTGGTTGTAGTACTAGTACTTGTTGTAGTAGTAGCAATAGTAGTAGTATTGTTATCTATAGTAGTAGTAGTAGTATTAGTAGTAGTAGCAGTAGTAGTAGTAGTAGGTAGTAGTTGCTATAGTAGTACTAGTAGTTACCGTAGTGGCAGTACTAGCAGTAGTAGTATTTTCAATAGTCATAGTAGTAGTAGTAGTAGTAGTAGTAGTAGTAGTAGTAGTAGAAGTAGTAGCGGGAGTAGTCGTAGTAGTAGCGACAGCAGTCACAGCATAAGTATTACTAGTAGTTCTAGTTGTAGTAGTCGTAGTAGTAGAAGTAGTAGCAGATGTAGCAGTAGTATGAGTAGTAGTAGTAGTTGTAGTTGTGGTAGTAGTTGTAGCAGTAGCAGCAGCAGTAGTAGTAGTAGTAGGAGGAGGAGGAGGAGGAGGAGTAGGAGTAGTAGGAGCAGTCATGGGAGTAATAGTAGTATTTGTAGAAGTAATAGTAGAGGTACGAGTAGCAGTAGTTGTTCTAGGAGTAGTAGTAGTGGTTGTAGCAGCAGTAGCAAAAATAATTGTAGTAATAGTAGTAGTTGTAGGGGTAGTAGTAATTCAAGTAGCATTAGTTGTAATAGTAGTGTAGTAGTAGTATCATTAGTAGACATAGTAATTGTTGTGGAAGTAGTAGTTGTAGTCACAGTGGTAGTAGTAGAAGTAGCAGCAGCAAGAGTAGTGGTAGTAGTAGTAGTGGTAGCAGTACGAGTAGCTGTAGTAGCCGTAGCAGCTGAAGTAATAGTAGTAGTCGTAGTAGCAGTAGCAATAGTTGTTGTAGTAGTACTAGTTGTAATAGTTTTAGAGTACGAATAGCGGTAGTAGTAGTAGTAGAAGTAGTAGTAGTAGTAGTAGTAGTCGTAGTGGTAGTAGTAGTAGTAGGAGTAGAAATAGGAGTAGGAGTAGTAGTAGAAGTTTAAGTAGTAATAGTAATAGTATTAGTAGTAGCAGTAGTTGCAGTAGTAATAGCGGTCATAGTAGTAGTAGGAGTAGTAGTAGGATTAGATATAGAAGTAGTGGTAGTAGCAATAAAAATAGAAATTGCCGTAATGGTAGTAGTAGTAGCAGCCGCAATACCAATAGTAGTAGTAGTAATTGTAGCAGTAGGAGGAGTAGTAGGAGAAGTACGAGTACACGTAGCAGAAGTAATAGCAAAAATAGTAGTAATAATAGTAGGAGTAGTAGGAGTAGTAGCAGTAGTAGTAGTTGTAGTAGCAGTATGAGTAGTAATAATAGTAATATTAGTAATAATAGCAGTATTAGTAATAATAGTAGTGGTAGGAGTAGAAGCAATAGTAGTAGCAAAAGTAGTACTTGCAGTAGTAGAGGTAATAGTTGTAGTAGTTGTCGTAGTAGTAGTTGTTGTTGTTGTTGTTGTTGTTGTTGTAGCAGTAATAGTAGTAGTAGTAGTATTAGTAGTAATAGTTGTAGTAGTAATAGTAGTAGCAGTAATAGCAGCAGCAGCAGTAGCAGTAGTAGTAGTACAGGTAGTAGTACCTATCGTAGTTGTATTAGTAGCTGTAGGAGTAGTAGTAGTAGTAGTAGATGTAGTAGTCGTAGTACTTGTAGTAGTAGTAGTAGTAGTACTAGTAGCAGCAGCAGCAGTAGTCGTAGAAGTAGTTGTAGTTGTAGTTGTTGTAGTTTTGGTGGCAACAGTAGCAGTAGTGCTATTAGTAGTAGCGAAAGAAGTTGTTGTTCTTGTCGCAGTAGTAGAGTAGTAAAACTCATTGTACTACTAATGGTCGTTGTAGTAGTAGTGGTAGAAGTTGTTGCAAGAGCAGCATTAGTGGTAGTTGTAAGAGAAGCAGCAGCAGTAGTAGCAGTTGTCGTAGCAAATGTTGTTGTAGTAGCACTAGCAACAGTGTGAACAATAGCAGAAGTAGTTGTGTTGTAGTAGTAGTAGTATTCACTATAGTAGTAGTAGCAGCAGTAGTAATAGTAGCCGTAGTAGTTGTGGTTGTAGCGCAGTTGTAGTAGTAGTAGAAGTAGTAGCAATAGCAGGAGTTGTAGTGGTAACAATTGTAGTAGTAGTAGTTGTTGTTGTTGTTGTTGTTGTTATTATTGTTGTTTTTGTTGTTATAGTAGTAGTAGTAGTTCTAGGAGTAGTAGTAGTAGTCGTAATAGTAGTAATGGTAGTAACTGTAGTTGTAGAAGTAGTAGGAGTAGTAGTAGTTGTAGTAGTAGTAGCTGTAGTAGGGGTAGGCGTAGTAGTATTAGTAGTTGTTGTTGTAGTAGTAGTTATAGTAGAGGTACGAGTACCAGTAGTTGCATTAGGAGGAGTAGTAGTGCAAGTGGGAATAATAGTAGTATTAGTAGTAGTAATTCAAGTCGTAGTAGTTGTCGTAGTAGTGTCGTAGTAGTAGCTATAGTAGTAGGAGTAGTAGGAGTAGTACTAGTAGTAGAAGGAGTAGTGGTAGTCGCAATAGTTGTAGTAGAAGTAGCTGCAGCAGGAGTAGTAGTAGGAGCAGGGGTAGTAGTAGTTGTAGTAGTAGTAGTTGTTGTAGTAGTAGAAGTAATTGTTGTAGTAATAGTAGCAGTAGTAGTCATAGGTTTAGTAATAGAAGTTGGAGTAGCAGTAGTAATAGTAGTTGTAATAGTAGTAGTAGCAGTAGTAGTAGGTGGAGGAGGAGTGGTTGTAGCAGTGGTAGTAGTAGTAGCCGTAGTAGCAGTAGCAATAGTAGTATGAGTAGTAGTGTTTATCGTAGTATCTGTAATAGTTGTAGTTGGAATGGTAGTTGTAATACTAGTAGTTGTAGTAGTTTTTTTTGTAGTTGTAGTAGCAGCAGCAACAGCAGCAGTCGTAATAATAATAGTCATAGTAGTAATAATAGTAGTAGTAATATTAGTAATATTAGTAATATTAGTATTTTTACTAGGTGCATTAGGAGTAGAAGTAGTATTAGAAGTAGTAATAATAGTAATTGCAGTAGAAGTAGTAGCAGTAGTATTAGTGGTAGCAGGAGTAGTAGTAGTGGTAGAAGTAGTAGGAGCAGTAGTAGTAGTTGTAGTTGTTGTTGTTGTGGTCGAAGTAGTTGTGGCAATAGTAATAGTAATAATTGTAGGAGCAGTAGTAGTAGAAGTAGTAGTTGCTGTTATAGTAGTAGTAGTAGTACTCATAATAGTTGCAGTAGTAGTAGTTGTTATAGTCGTCGTAGTAGTAGTAGTAGTAATATGCGTAGGTGTAGTAGTTGTAGTAATAGTTCTAGTGGTAGTAGTTGCAGATGTAGTACTAGTAGTTTGCGTAGTTTCAGTAGTAGCAGTAGTAGTAGTTATAATAGTCATACTAGTAGTAGTAGTAGTAGTAGTTCTTGTAGTAGTAGTAGCGGTAGAAGTAGTAGTAGTTGTAGTAGCAACAGTGATAGTAAAAGTAGTAGTAGAAGTTCTAGTTGTAGTAGTAGTAGTAGTTGCAGCAGCAGTAGTAGTTGGAGAAGTAGTAGTAGTAGTGGTAGTAGTTGTAGTATTAGTTGCAGCAATTGTAATTGTTGTAGTGGTAGTAGTAGTATTAGCAGAACTAGTAGTATTAGTAATACTGGTAGTAGAAGTATTATCATCGTAGTAGGAGTAGTAGTGTTTGTAGTAGCAGTTATTCTAGCAGCTGAATTGATAGTAGCAGAAGTAGTAGTAATAGTAATAATAGTACTAGTACTAGTAGTAGTCGCAGTCATAGTAGTGGTTCTAGTAGCTGTACTAGTAGCAGTCATGGTAGAAGTAGTCGTATTCATTGTAGTAGTAGTAGTTGTAGTAGTAATAGTACTAGTTGCCGAAGTAGTAGTAGTAGCATTGGTAGTAGGAATATTAATAGTAGCAGTAGTAGTAGTTGAATTGGTAGTAGTAGCAGCAGTAGTAGCAGTTGTGGTAGAAGTAGTTGTTGTAGCAGTTGTAGCAGTTGTAGTAGTAGTAGCAGTACTAGTAGAGGTAGTAGTAGTTAAAGCAGTAGTAACTATAGTAGTAGTAGTTGGGGTAGTAGCAGCAGTACTAGTAGTGTTAGTAGTAGCAGGAGTAGTAGTATCAATAGTAACAAAAGTAGTAGTTGCAGTAGCTATAGGAGTTGTAGTAGTTGCAATAGACGTAAAAGTAATAGTCGTAGTATTAGCCGTAGCTGTAGCAGTAATATTTGTTGTCGGAGAAGTTGTACTAGTAGTTGCAGTAGTAGTTGTTGTTTGAGAAGTAGCAATAGTAGCAGTAGTAGTAGTAGAAGTAGTAGTAGCAACAGCAGCAGTAGGTGTGGTAGTAGTAGTAGTGGTAGTAGTAGTAGTAGTCGCAATAGTAGTGGAAGTCGGAGTGGTAGTAGTAGAATAGCTAGTAGTACTTCCAATAAAGTAGTAGCAACAATATAGTTGCAGTAGTAGCAGTACTAGTAGAAGAAGTAGTAGGAGATGTAGTAGTAGTAGTAGGAGTAGTAGTACCAGTAGCAACAGTTCTAGTAGGAGTAGTAGTTGTTGTTGTTGTTATTGTAGTAGTAGTAGAAGTTGGAGTAGTTGTAGTTGCAATAGTCGTAGTAGCAGCAGTCATAGTAGTAGTAGCAGCAATAGCTGTAGTAGTAGTAGTAGTTCGAGTAGTCATAGCAGTAGTAGTAATAGAAGAAGAAGTAGAAGTTTTAGTAGTAGTAGTAGTAGTGGGAATAGTAGTAGAAATACTAGCAGCAACAGTAGTAGTTGTAGTGGTAGTCATAGTAGTAGTAGTAGTAGTAGTAGAAGTAGTAGTAGTTTTTGTTGTACTAATACTAGTATTAGTAGTAGTAGCAGCAGCAGCAGCAGTAATAGTTGTCATAATAGTAGTTGCAGTAGTAGGAGTAGAAGTAGTTGCAGTAGTAGTAGAAGTAGCAACAGTAGTAGTAGTAGTAGTAGTCATTGTAAGAGCAGCAACAACAGTAGTATCAATAGTAGTAGTAGTAGAAGTAGTAGTAGTAGTTGTGGTAGTAGTAGTAACAATAATAGTAGCTCTAGCAATAGTTTTTGTAGCTATAATAGCAACAGTAGTAGAAGTAGTAGTAGCTGTAGCAGCAGTAGTAGTAGTAATAGTAGTAGCAGTGGTCGTAGCAATAGTAATAGAAGTAGCAGCAACATCATTAGTAGTAGTGGTAGTAGTACCAGCTGAATCAATCATAGTAGTAGCTGTAGAAATAGTAACAATAGTAGTAGTAACAATAGTAACAGTTATAGTAGTAGTAGCTATAGTAGTAGTAGCGGTAGGAGTTGTAGATGTTGTGGTAGTAGAAGTAGCAGCAGCAATAGTACCAGTAGTAGTAGTGGAAGTTATAGCAGCAACAGAAGTAGTAGTAGTGGTAGTTGTAGTGGTAGAAGCAGTGGTTGTAGTACAAGTAGTAGTAAAAGTGGTAGTAGTAGTATTAGAAGTAGTAGTAGTAGTAGTAGTAGTAGTCGTAGTAGTAGGGGGAGGAGGAGTAACATTACGTGTAGCGATCATTGTAGTAGCAGTAGTAGCAGAGATAATTGAATTAGTAGTAGTAGCAGTACTAGAAGCAGAAGTAATAGTAGTAGTTATAGTTGTTGTAGCAGTTGTAGTTGTTGTTATTGTTGAAGTAGTTGTAGTTGTTGTAGCAGTAATAGTATTAGAAGCAGCAGTAGTAGAAATTATTGCAGCAGTAGTAGTAGCAGTTGTAGCAGAAGTAGTAGCAGTAGTCATAGTAGTAGTGATAGTTGTATCTGTAGTAGTAGGAGTAGTAGTTGCAGTCGTAGTAGTAGCAAAAGCAGTGGTACTAATAGTAGCAGTAGTGGAAGCAGTAGCAGTAGTACTAGTAGTAGCAGTAGTGGTAGTTGTATCAGTAGTTGTTGTAGTAGTAGTAGTAGTAGTAGAAGCAGTAGCAGTATAGTTATAGTAGTGGTTGTCACAATACTAGAAGTAGTTGGAGAAGTAGTAGTAGTTGCAGCAGAAGCTACAGCAGTAGCAGCAGCAGAAATAGTAGTAGTAGTAGTAGTAGTAGTAGTAGTAGTGTTAATAGCCATAGTAGTAGTAACAATAGTAGCATTAGTAATAGTAATACTACTAATAGTAGTAGTAGTAGTAGTAGTAGTAGTAAGTGTAGTAATAATGGTAGTAGTAGTAGTAGCAGTAGCTCTAGTCGTAGTAGTGGTAGTAGTAGCTATGGTGGTAGCAGTAGTAGTAGGAGAAGTTGTAGTCATTGTAGCAGTAGCAGTAGTAGTAGTAATAATAGCAGCAGTAGTACTAGTAGTAGTAGCAGAATTAGTAGTAGTAGGAGAAAAAGTTGTAGTTGTAGTAGCAATAGTAGTAGTAGCAACAGTTGTGTTAGTTGTATAAGTTTTAGTTGTAGTAGTTGGATTAGTATTAGTAGCGGCAGTAGTAGCAATAGTTGCAGTAGTAGTAGCTACAATAGTAGTTGTAGTAATTGCAGTAGTAGTACCAATAGCAATAGTATTGGTAGTAGTAACAACTATAGCAGTAGTAGCAATTGCAGTAGTATTTGTAGTAGTAGCAGTAGCAGTAGTAGTAGTTGTGGTAGTAGCAGCAACTACTACTACTATTACTACTAATACTACTTCTACTACTACTGCTACTACTACTATTGATGCTACAACAACAACTACTACTATTACCGCTACTGCTACTACTACTATTGCTGCTGTTACAACTACTACTACTACTACCACCACCACCACCACCACTACTACTGCTGCTGCTACTACTACTACTACTACTGTTACCACTACTACTACTATTGCTGCTGCTACTACTACTACCACAACTACTACAGCAACTACTACTACTATTCATACTTCTGTTATTTCTACTACTAATTCTATTTCCGCTGTTAGTATAATTACTACTACGAATAGTACTACTACTACCACTACTGCTACTATTACTACTACTACTAGTAACGACAACTACTTTTTTAATTGCTACTAATAATTTTTGTACTACTATTGCTACCAATGCTGCTGTTACTACTACTGCTACTAACTTCTTCTACTACTACTCCTCCTCCTCCTCCTCCTCCTCCGACTACTACTCTACTATTGCTGCTACACTGCTACTTTTACTACTACTACTACTCCTACTACTCCTACTCCTACTCCTACTACTATAATAACTACTACTGCTGCTGCTCCTACTACTCCTCCTCCTACTACTACTTCTCCTACTACTACTGCTACTACTTCTTGTACTACTACCACTGCTATTGCTACTACTACTGCTACTACGACCACCACTACTACTTATCTTACTACTATTACTACTACTACAACTACTTCTTCGACTAACACTATAGGCAGTAGCTGTACCAGTAGAAGCAGAGTAGTATAACTAGTAGCAGCAGCAGCTTTAGTCATAGTAGTAGCAGTGGTAGTTGTAGCAGCCATAGCAATTGTTGGAGAAGTAGTAGTAGTAATAGTAGTAGCAGAATTAGTAAGTAGTAGTAGTAGCAGTTAATAGCAGCAGCAGCAGTAGTAGTGGTAGTAGCAATAGTTGTAGTAGTAGTGGTGGTGGTGGTGGTGGTGGTAATAGTTATAGCAAAAGTAGTAGTAGTAGTTGTAGTAGTAGCAGTATTAGTAATAGTAGCAGTAGCAGTAGAAGTAGTAGCAGCAGCAGCAGTAGTAGTAATAGTAGGGGCAGTAGTAGTAGTAATAGAAGAAGTAGTAGCAGCCGTAGTAGTAGTAATATTAGTAGTAGCTGCAGAAGTAGTAGTACCACTAGTGGTAGTAGGAATTTTATTAGTAGTAGGAGAAGTAGTTGTTGTTGTTATTGTAGGAGGAGTTGTAGTAGTAGTAGTAGTAGTAGTAGTAGTAGTAGTAGTATTTGTAGTGATAGTAGTGGTAGTAGTAATAATACTAGTAGTTGTTGTTGTTGCAAAGGTAGAAATAGTAGTAGTAGAAGTAAAAGTTGTAGTACCAGGAATAGTACTAATAGAAATAGTAATAGTAATAATTATAGTAATGATAGTAGTAGTAGTAATAGTAGTAGCAGTTGTTGTAATAGTAGTTGTTGTTGTAGTAGTAGTAGTAGCAACAGTAGCAATAGTAGTAGTAGTATTAGTAACAGTTGTAGCAGTAGAAGTAGTAGTAGCAGAAGTAGTAATTGTCATAGCAGTAGCAGTAGTAGCTGCAGCAACAGCAACAGTAGTAGTATCAGTAGCAATAGTAGCAATAGTAGTATTAGTTATAGTAAGAGTACTAGTTGTGGTAGCAATTGTAGCAGTAGTCACTGTAGTATTAGTCATAGTAGTAGCGGCTGTAGTAGTTCTAGTAGTAGTAGTAGTGTTAGATGTGGTAGTAGTGCCATAAGTAGCTATAGTAGTAGCAGTACTAGTAGTAGCAATAGTAGCAACAGAAGCAAAGGCAGTGCTAGTAGTAGTTGGAGTAGTGGTAGCAATTATACTTGAAGTAGTAGTAGCATTAGTCGTAGGAGCAGTAGTAGCCATAGTAGTAGTTGTAGTAGTAATGGTGGTCATATTAGTAGCGAAACCAGTAGTAGTGGTTGTAGTAGTAGTAGTAGCAATAGTAATAGAAGCATTTGTTGCAGTTGGAGCAGTAGTAGCAATAGTAACCGTTGTTGTAGTAGTAGCAGTAGCAGAAGTTTTAGTCTGAGTAGTAGTAGTGTAGTACAAGTGGAAGCTATAGTATAGTGGTAGTAGTAGCTGTTACTGCAGTTATAGTAGTAGCATTAGTAGCAGTGTACTAGCAGTTGTAGCAGCAGCAGCAGTAGTGGTATTAGTAGTAGCAATAGTGCTAGTAGGTGTTGTAGTACCAGCAAAAGAAGTAGTAGTATTAGTAGTTGTAGTATTAATAGTAGTAATAGTAGTAGCAAAAGAAATAGTAGCCGTAGTTGTATTCGCTGGAGAAGTAGTAGAACTAGTAATAGAAGCAGTTGTAGACCTAGTAGTAGTAGTAGTAGCAGCATTAGTAGTAGTAGAAGCAGCAGTGGCAGCAGTATTAGTAGTAGTATGAGAAATGGTAGTTCTAGCAGTAGCAATAGTCCTAAAAGTAGTAGTAGTTGTAGTAGTAATAGTAGTGGATACTGTTTCAGTAGTAGTACAAGCAGCAGTAGTACCATATGTAATAGCAGTAGTAGTAGTAGTGGTAGTCGTAGCAGTAGTAGTGGTGGTAGTAGTAGTAGATGTAGTAGTAGAAGTTGCAGTGGGAGTAGCAGAAGTTGTAGAATTAGTTGTAGTAGTAGCTGCTATAGTAGTAATAGTAGCAGTAGCAATACTAGTATTAGTAGTATTAGCTGCAACAGTAGTGGTAGTAGCAGCAGTAGGAGCAGCAGCAATGGAAGTAGCAGCAATCGTAGTAGTTGTAGGAGTACAGTAGTAGAAGCAATAGCTGTGGTGGAAGTAGCAATAGTAGTTAGCGGGAGCAGTAGCAATAGTAGTAGTTGCAGTAGTAGTAGTAATAGTAGTAGTAGTTGCAGTAGTAGTAGTAGTTATAGCAATAGTAGTAACAGAAGTTGTAGCAGTAGAAGTTGTAGCAGTTGTAATAGTAGCAGTTGTACAGAAGTAGTTGTAATAGTAGTAGTAGTTGCAGTCGTAGCAGCAGTTGCAATACCACCAGTAGTAGTAGTAGTAGGGGTAAAAGTAGTAGTAGTAGTAGCTGTAGTAGTAGCATTAGTGGAAATAGTAGTAGTAGTAGTAATAGTAATATTAGTAGTAGTAGCAGTAATAGAAGTAGTAGTAGTAGCAGTAGTTGTTGGGGTAGTAATAGAAGTACCAGCACCTCTCGTAGCCGTAGTAGTAGTCGCAGCAGCTGTCGTAGCAATAGTAGTAGCAGGAATAGTAGCAGCAGCAGTAGTAGTAATACTAGTAGCAACTATTGTAGCAATTGTAGTAGTAGTACTAGTAGAAGTAGAAGTAGTAGTTGTAGCAGTAGTAGTTGTTGTGGTGGTAATAATAATAATAATTATAGTAGTAGTAGCAGTATTAGAAGAAGAAGAAGAAGAAGTAATAGTAGTTCGACTAGGAGTAGCAGCAGCAGCAGTAGTAATAGTACATTAGCAGCAATTGTAGCAATAATAGCACTAGTTGGAAGAGTAATAGCAGTGGTAGCAGTATTAGTGGTAGCAATAGTAGTGGCAATAGTAGAAGTAGTAGTAGTAGTAGTATCAGTTCTAGGAGAAGTAGTAATAGTAGTAGAATTAGTAGTTGCAGCAGGAGCAGTAGTACTAAAAGTAGTCATTGAAGTAGTAGTAGTAGCTATAGCAGAAGAAATAGTAATAGGAGTAATAATAGTAGGAATGGCAGTAGTACAAGTATTAGTATTAGTAGTAGTAGTAGTAGTAGTAGTAGTAGTAGTGGTAGTGGTAGGAAAAGTAGTAGAAGTAGCATTAGTAGTAATAGTAGTAGTAATAGTAGTAGTTGTTGTTGTAGTAATAATAGTAGTAGTTGTTGTTGTAATGGTTGTAGTAGTAATAGTAGTAGCAGAAGTAGGAGTAGTAGCGGTATTGGTAGTAATAGATATAGTAGTAGTAGGAAAAGGAGTAGTTATAGCAGGAGTAGTATCAGTAGTACTAGTACTTGTAATAGCGGTAGTAGTAATAGTAGCAGTTGTAGTAGGAATAGCAGCAATAGAAGTATTAGTAGTAGTAGCAGTAATAGAAGTAGTAGTAGGAGGAGTAGTAGCAGTAGTAGCAGTAGTTGTAGCAGTGGTAGTAGTAGTAGAAGCAATAGTAGTAGTACTAGCTGTAGCTATAGTTGTAGCAGTCGCATGAGTAGTAGTAGTTGTAGTTGTAGTATAAGTAGTATAGTAGTACTAGTCGTAGTTGTAGGAGAAGTAGTGGTAGTAGTAGTAGTAGTTATAGTTGACGTATTTGTAGAAGTAGTACTATTAGCAGTAGTGTTTTTAATAGTATAGTAGTAGTAGTAGTAGTAGTAGTAGTCGTACTAGTAGTAGTAGTAGTAGTATTAGCAGTAGTACTAGTAGAAGTTGTAGTAGCAACTGTAGCAGTAGTAGTAGCAGTATTAGTAGTTGTTGTATCTATTATTTGACTAGGTGCAGTAGTAGTAGTAGTAGTTGTATTAGTTGTAGTTGTAGTAGTAGTAGTAGTAGTAGTAGTAGTAGTAGTATTAGCAAAAGTAGTAGTAGCACTGGTGGTAGGAGGAGAAGTAGTAGTAGTAGGAGAAGTAGTAGTAGAAGTAGTAGTAGTAGTAATAGTAGTAGTAGTAGTAGTAGTAGTAGTAGTAGTAGTAGTTAAAATAGTAGTAGTTATAATAGTAGTAGTAGTTATAGTAGTAGTAGAAGCAGTTGTTGTAGAAGTAGTAGTAGAACAAGTAGAAGAAGTAGTAGCAATAATAGTAGTAATAGTAATAGTAGTAGTAGTAGTAGTAATAGTAGTAGCAAAAATAGTAGTAGTGGTAGTAGTAGCCATAGCAGTAGTAGTAATAGTAGAAGTAGTATAGAAGTAGTAGCAATTGTAGTAAGTAGTAGCAGTAGTAGTAGTAGCAGTATTAGTATTCGCTGTAGTAGTAGGCATAGTAGCAACAGCAGTAGCAACAACACTAGTAGTAGTAGCTGTAGTAGTGCTAGTAGTAATCGGAGTAGTGGTAGTGGTAGCAATTGTAGTTGTAGTAGCAGTGGTATTAGTAGGAGTAACAGTAGTAGTAGTAGTGGTCGTAGTATGTAGTAGCAGTAGTTGAGGGAGCAATAGCAACATTAGTAGTAGTAGTAGCAATAGTAGTCGCTGAAGTAGTAGTCATAGCAGTAGCAATAGCAATAGCAGTGGTAGTTGCAGCAACAGTAGTAGTACCAGTTGCAGTAGTAGTAGCAACAGCTGCTGCTGCAATAGTTGTAGTAGTAGTAGTAACAACAATAGCAGTAGCTATAGCAGTAGTAGTAGCAGGAGCAGCAGTAGTAGTAGTAGGTATAGCAGTAATACTAGAAGTTGTGGTAGTTACAGTAGCAGTAGTGTCAGTAGTAATAGTAGTAGTACCAATATTATTATCAAAAGTAGTTGTAGTTATTATAGTAGTAGTGGTGGTATTAGTATTAGCAGCATTAGTAATAGTTATAGCAGTAGTCGCAGCAGTAGCAGTTGTAGTAGTGGTAGTAATAACAGCAATAGCTGCCATAGTAAAAGTTGTAGTTGTTGTAGCATTTGTGGCTGTAGTAGTAGGAGTAACAAAAGCACTTATAGTAAATGCAGCAATAATATTAGCAATAGCTGTAGAAGCAGCAGTTGTAGCAGCAGCAATAGTAGTAGTCGCAGTAGTAGCAGTCGTGGTTGTTATGCTACTGGTAGTAGCAGCAGCGATAATAGTAGTAGTAGCATAAGTTGTAGTTGTAGTACTATTAGTAGTAGCCGTAGTTGTGGCAGAAGCTGCAGTAGTAGTAGTAGTTGTTGTAGGAGAAGTAGTAGTAGTAATTATTATTGTTGTAGTTGTAGGAGAAGTAGTAGTAGCAGTAGTTGCAGTAGATGTAATCGTAGAAGTAGTACTATTAGCAGCTATAGTAGTAATAGTATTAGAAGTAGTATTAATAGTAATAATAGTAGTAGTAGTAGCATCAGTAGCAGTAGTAGTAGAAGTTGTAATAGTAATAGAAGCAATAGTGGTAGTAGCAGTAGTAATAGAAGCACCAGCATTAGTAGTAGTTGTAGCAATAGTAATAAAAGTAGTAGTAGCAGTAGAAGTAGTAGTAGGAGAAGTAGTAGTAGAATTAGTATTAGTGGAAACAGTAGCTGTAGTAGTATGAGAAGTAGTTAGAGTAGCACTAACACTACTACTAGTAGTAGTAGCAGTAATAGCTGCAGCAGCAACAACAGTAGTTGTTGCTATTGAAATACTAGCAGTAGCAGAAGTTGTAGCAGTAGTAGTTGTAGTAGAAGCCATAGTTGTTGGAGAAGTAGTAGTAGTAGTAGTTGCCATAGTCGTACGTGAAGTAGTGCTTGTAGTAGTATTAGTGGCCGTAGAAGTAGTTGTAGAAGTTGTACTATTAGTAGCAATAGCAGCGAAAGTAGTAGTAGTTGTAGTAGTAGTTGTTGTTGCTGCAGTAGTAGTAGAAGTAATAGTAGGAGTCATGGCAGTTATGGTAGAAGTATTATTATTCATAGTAGTTGCAATGGGAGTAGCAGCCACTACAGTAGTAGAGTTGTTGAAGCAGTGCAGTGGTAGCAGTTGTATCAGTAGTGGTAGTTGTTGTTGTAATAGTAGTAATAGTAGTAGTAATAGTAGACGTAGCAGTGGAAGTAGTAGTAATTATAGTAGTAGTGGTAGTGGCTGCTGCTATAGAAGCAGTAATAGTAGCAGCAGTGGCAGTAGTAGTAGCCATAGCTGTCGTAGTGCAAGTAGCAGCAGTTGTAGTAGTAGTTGTTGTATAAGTAGTACTAGTAGCAGTTAGTAGTAGCAGCAGTAGTTGTAGTAGTAGTAGTAGCAGTAGCAGTTATAGCAGCAGCAGTAGTAATCATAGCAGCAGTAGTAGTAGCAGCAGCAGTAGTAGAAGTACTAGCAATTGGCGGACTAGCAATAGTAGTTGTAACAATA
This sequence comes from Trichopus zeylanicus subsp. travancoricus, assembly GCA_005019695.1. Taxonomy (NCBI): domain Eukaryota; kingdom Viridiplantae; phylum Streptophyta; class Magnoliopsida; order Dioscoreales; family Dioscoreaceae; genus Trichopus; species Trichopus zeylanicus. The sequence goes on from RXID01021605.1 coordinate 81,033, forward strand.
GTAGCGATTGTAGAGTAGCAGCAACAACAGCAATAGTAGTAGTAGACATAGCCGCAGTAGTAGTAGGAGGAGGAGGAGGAGGAGGAGGAGTAGTAGTACTAGTAGTAGAAGTAGTAGTAGTAGTAGTAGTAGAAGTAGCAGTGGTTGTAGTAGTAGTAGCTGTAGTTGTTATTGTAGTAGTAGAACTTGTAGCAACAATCATAGCCGTAGTAGTAGTCGCTGCAGCAGTCGCAGCAGTGGTAGTAGTAGAAATGGTAGCAACAGTCATAGTAGGAATAGTAGTAACAGCAGAAGTTGAAGTAATACTAGAATTTGCTGTTGTAATAGTAGCAATAGTAATAGTAGTTGCGGTAGCTGTAATAGTGGTAGTAGTAGTAGTAGTAATAGTAATAGTAGTAGCAGTGGTGGTGGTAGTAGTCATAATAGTAGTAGCAGTAGCAGTCGCCGTAGTAGTAGTTGTCATACTAGTAATGGTAGTTGAAGGAGCACTAGTAGTATTAGTACCAATAGTAGTAGAACTAATAGTAGCAGTAGTTGAGGAAGCAACAGCAGCATTAGTAGTAGTAGGAGTAGTACTAGTAGTAGTAGTAGCAGCAGCAATAGTGGCAGATGTAGCAGTAGTATTGGCCGAAGTCATAGTCGTAGCATTAGCAATAGCACTAGCAGTAGTAGTACTACTACTAGTAGTAGTCGCAGTAGCAACAGCCACAATAGTTGTAGTAGTAGTTGTAACAACAATAGCAATAGCAGTAGTTGTAGCAGTTGTAGCCGAAGCAGTAGCAGTAGCTGTAGCAGCAATAATAGTAGCTGGAGTAGCAGTTCTAGTAGTAATAGTAGGAGTGGTGGTAGTGTCAGTAGCAGTAGTGTCTGTAATAATAGTTGTAATACTAGTAAGAGTAGCAGTGCCAGTAGTATTAGCAGTAGTCGTAGTTGTAGTAGTAGTTGTAGTAGTAGTGGTACTAGTATTAGTAGTAGTAGTAGTAGAAGTTGCAGAAGAACTAGCAAAAGTAGTAGCAACGATAGTAGTAGTAGTAATAGTAGTAGTAGTAATAGTAACAATAGTAATAGTCACAGCAGTAGCAGTCGAAGTAGCAGTAGTAATAGCAGCACTAACCACCATAGTAATAGTAGTAGTACTTGTAGCATTCGTAGCTGTGGTAGTAGTAGTAATAAAAGCAGTAATAGTAGAAGCTGCAATAGTAGTGACAATAGTACTAGAAGCAGCAGTAGTAGTAGTAGCCGCAGTAGTAGCAGTAGTAGTTATTGTGGTAGTAGTAGTAGTAGCTGTAGAAGTTGTAGTAGTAGTTCTAGTCGTAGTACTACTAGGAGTAACCGTAATTATAGCAAAAGTAGTAGTAGTAGTTGTTGTAGGAGAACTAGAAGCAGTAGTAGTTGATGTTGTAGTTGTACGAGAAGTAGTAGTAGTAGTAGTAGTTGTAGAAGTAATTGTAGAAGTAGTACTATTGCTAGCTACAGTAGTAATAGTACTAGTAGTAGTAGTAGTAGTTGTTGTTGTTGTAGTAGTAGTAGTAGTAGTAGTAGTAGTAGTAGTAGAAGTAGGAGTAGTAGTTGAAGCAATAGTATTAGTAGCAGTAGTAACAGAAGCATCAACATCGTTAATAGTAGTTGCAATATTAATAAATGTTATAGTAGCAGTAGAAGTAGTAGTTGGAGAAGTAGTAGTAGTAGTAGCTGTAGCTGTAGTAGTATGAGAGTAGCAAAAGTAGCAATGGTAGTTGCAGTAGTATTGGCGGCATCCACAGTAGTAATTGGTATTATTGTAATACAAGTAGTAGTAGTAGTTGTAGTAGTAGTAGCAGTAGCAATAGCAGTAGTTGCTGGAGAAGTAGTAGTAGTAGTAGTTGCTATAGTTGTACAAGAAATAGTACTAATAGTAGTAGTAGTGGTAGCAGTTACAGTAGTAGTAGAAATAGCAGCAGGAGCCATAGCAGCAGCAGTAGTAGTAGTAGTTGCAATCGGAGCAGCAGCAACAACAGTAGTTGTAGAAGTTGAAGCAGTAGCAGTAGTAGCAATTGTATCAGCAGTGGTAGTAGTTGTAGTAATAATAGTAGTAGTAGCTACTGCTATAGAAGCAGTAGCAGTAGCAGTTGCAGCAGAAGTAGTAGCAGCAGCAGTTGTAACAGCAGTAGTGGTGGCAATTACAGTAGTTGTTGCAATAGTAGCAGTAGTAGTGGCAGTAGTAGAAGTAGTAGTAGTTGTAGATGTAGGAGTAGTAGTTGTAGTAGCAGTACCAGTAGTAGATGCAGTAATAATAGTAGTAGTAGTAGTAGTAGCAGTAGAAGCAGTAGCAGCAGCAATAGTAGTAGTAGTTAGTAGTAGTAGTGGTAGTAGCTGTAGTAGTAGCAGTAGTACCAATCGAAGTTGTAGCAGTAGTATTAGTAGTAGTAGTAATAGTAGCAGAAGTAGTAACAGAAGAAGGTGTAGCAACATTACTAGTAGCTGTATTAGCATAGTAATAGCAATAGTAGTGGCAGTTGCAGTTGTAGCGGCAACATCAGGAGGAGGAGTAGTAGTAGTAGTAGTAGTACTAGTTATTGTTGTTGTTGTTGTTGTTGTTGTTGTTGTTATAGTAGTTATTGTTGTTGTTGTAGTTGGAGTAGCAGTAGTAGTAGTAGAAGTAGGCGCAGTAATAGTAGTAGTAGTAGTAGTAGTAGTAGTAGTAGTAGTAGTAGCAGCAGCAGCAGCAGCAGCGCAGCAGTAGTAGTAGTAGTAGTAGTAGCAGTAGTAATTGTAGTAGAAGTAGCAGTCGTATTAATAGTAGTAGTGGTAGTAGTTGTATAGCACCACTCGTAGCCATGGCAGTAGTCACAACAATAATTGTAGTAGTCACAATAGCAAAAATAATAGCTGTTTTAGTAATAGTAGTAGTAGTAGAGGCAACATTAGCGGCAGCAGCACCAGCTGTAGTACTAGTAGAAGTAGAAGTAGTGGTAGTTGTATTAGTAATAGTATTAATAGTTGTAGTAGCAGCAGCAGCAGTAGCAACAACAGCAGTAGTAGTAGTAGCAATAGTTGAAATAATAGTAGTAGTACTAATTGGTATAGTAGTTGTAATAGTAGTAGTTGTGGTAGGTGTATTACGAGCAGTAGTATTGGCGATAGTAGCAGTAGTAGTAGTAACAGTTGTAGTAGTACTAGTAGTACTAGTAGTAGCACTAGTAGAAGTAGTAGCACTAGTAGTAGCCGTAGTAGTACTACTACTACTACGTCTGCTACTGCAACTACTACTATGGCTACAAGTGTTACTGCCACTTCTACTCCAACTACACCTACTACTGCTGCTGCTTCTTCTTCTACTACTACCACTAGTACTACGTAGCTCCTAGCACTACGACTTCCAATACTACTACCAATGTTACTATTCTACTACTACTTCTACTATTGCTACAGCTACTGCTACTGCTACTATAATTACTGCTACTGCTGCTACTGCAAACTACTAAAACTTCTACTACTATTACTGCTACTTTTGATACTTGTACTTCTGCAACTACTACAACTGCTGCTACTACTACTACAACTATTATTACTACTAAATATACGACTACTACTACAGCTACTCCTATTCCTACTACTACCTACTTCAACTACTACTGCTATTGCAACTACTACTGCTACCACTGCTACTACCGCTACTACCACAACAACCACTATTTATATCTATACTTCTACCACTCCTATTGCTGCTACTACTACTACTACTACTACTACTTGTACTCCTACCATTACAACTAGGACAACTACTTCTTATACTATAACTACCGCTACTACCGCTACTAGTACAACTACTGCTTCTCCTACTACTACTACTGCTACTACTTTTACTACTACTATTACAACAACTACTACTAATGCTACAGCTACTGCGGTGGCAACACTTACGACTACTATTACGAATCATACTTCTATTACAACCACTACTACTACTACAACTACAACTACTACTAGTACTTCTACTACTACTACTTTTAATACTACTACTACTTCTACTACTACTACTAGTACAACTATTGCAACTTCTACAACAACTACTTCTTTTGTCACTACAACTACTATTACTGCTGTCGCTACTACTAGCACTACTACTAATACACCTATTACTAGAAATACTACTACTACTACAACAACAACAACAACTACTACTATTATTACTACTACTACTATAACTATTAAAGCTACTACTACTATTATTGCGATTACTACTACTTATAGTACTACTATTGCTACTGCCTCTTTTGCAACTACAACAATAGCTACTACTTCTACTGCTATTACTACTACTATTGCTACTGCTTCTATTGCTACTCCTACTACTCCTCCTGCTACTACTATTACTACGCTTACTACTACTATTACTACTACTGTTGCTCCTGAGACTACCCCTACTACACCTACTCCAATTACTACTACTACAGCAACAACAACAACTACTACTATCTATAAAACTACTACTATTAAAACTTCTTCTACTACTACTATTATTGCTGCTGCTGCTACTACTGCTACTAGTACTGCTGCTGCTACTGCTACGGCTACAGCTACGGCTACAGTGACTACTACCACTATTGCTGCTATTGCTACTACTATTGCTGCTGCTACTGCGACTACTGCTACTTCTACATTTACTACTATTGTTGTTGCTGTAGCTACAACTCCTAGTACTACTACTACTACTTCTACTACAATTACTATGACTACTACTAATACAATAACAACAACTACTACTACCACTACTGCAGCACCCCATCCTACTACTACTACAACTACTACTAGTGCTACTGCTACCACTACCACATATACACCAGCTCCTACTTCTAAAACTACACCTAATATTACTTTTGCTACAAGAATTACTACTACTCTTGTGACTACTACTACTACAACTACTATTACTTTTACTACTACTTCTACTACTACTACAACAACTACTACTACTGCTACAACTAATACAACTTTTACTACTACTGGTACTACTACTTCTGCTACTACTACTATTGCTACTGCTACTACCTCTACTGCTACTACTACTCCTACAATTACTACTATTACTACTACTACTACTACTATTACTACTACAATTACGATGACTACTACTATTATTACAACTACAACTACAACAGGTACTACTACTGTTACTACCCTTACTGCTACTACTATCACTACTCCTGCTACTACTATTACTGCAACTAATACTACCAGTACTACTACATCTTTTGCTACTACTATTACTGCTCCTACAACTTCTGTTGGTACTCCTACCACTACTACTACTTTTACTACTACTATTATTGCTACTGCTACTGCTACTACAACAATAATAACTACTACTACTACAACTACTACCACTACTGTTACTACTGCTACTACTACTATTACTGTTGCTATTGCTGCACCTACTAGTCCTAATACTCCAACTATTACTATTATAGCCACTCCTACTATTTCTATTATTGCTACTACTACTACTCCTATTGCCACTCATACACTTACACCTGCAACTGCTACACTACTATTCCTCCTCCTCCCCATCCTCCTCCTCCTGCTACTACTACTACTTCTACTACTACTTCTGCTACTACTACCACAACTAATGGTACTACTACTACTAGAACTCTGACTGCCACTCCTATTCAAACTCCTACTACTACCACTGCTCCAATAACTAAAACTACTACAACTATTACTACTCCTACTACTACTACCGCTACTACTACTACTTCTACTACGATTATTACTGTTACTACGTATACCACTACAACTACTACCGCTACCACTACTACCACCACTATTCCTACTCCAACTCCTTCTGCTACAACTACTCCTACTACTACTTCTACTACTGCTATTACCACTACTACTAATACTACTACTAAAGTTGTTGCTATAGCTGCTACTATTGTTGTTACCGCTGCTCCTACTACTATACCTACTTCTTCTCCAACTACTACAACTGCTACTACTACTGCTACTGCTGCAACAACAACAACAACAACAACTACTACTACTAGTATCGCTACTGCTACAATAACTATAGCTACTGCTACTACTAGTGCTATCTCTACTACTACTCCTATTACAACTGTTACTACTATTACTACTACCAATACCACTACTACTACAACTACTGCTACTATTACTACTACTACTAGTATGACAACTACTACTTTTATTACTACCACCACCACCACCACCACTACTACTATTACTACTACCACTGCTACTGTAACTACTACTTTGGCTACTACTACTACTACTGCTACTTATACTATTTCTGCTACTATTCCTACTTCTACTATTACTAGTACTACTCCTACTACTTCTACTATTACTCCTTGTACAACTACTACCACTACAACTGCTACTACTAGTGCTTCTACTACTACTGCTACTACTACTACAATTGCTGCTGCTGCTACTTCTACTACTGCTACTACAATTACTACTACTACTCATGCTACTACGATTGCTACTACGACTACTTCTCATACTACTAATGCTCCTATAACTAGTCCTACTACTAATGCTGCTACTGCTACTACTACTTCTCTTACTACTATTATTACAACTGCCACTACTTCTCAGACTAGCACTACCTATAGTAGCAGTAGTAACAGCAGCAACAGTAGTATTTATAGTACGAGTAGCAGCAGTAATGGTAGTTATAGTAGCAGTGGAAGTAGTAGCAGCCGTAGCACTTGGAGTACAAGTAATAGTAGTAGAAGTAGTAGTAGTAGCAGTTAGTAGTAGTAGTAGTAACAGTAGTAGTAGTAGTAGCAATAGTAGTAGTAGCTGTGGTTGTACTAGTAATAGTAGTAGTGGCAGTAGTAGTACTAGCAGACATAGTAGTAGCGAAAGTAGTAGTAGTAGATCTAGTAGCAGTTGCACGAGTAGCAGTAGTAATAGTAGTAGTCATAGCAATAGTAGCAACAGTAGTAGTAATAATAGTAGTAGCAGCAGTTGCAGTAGTAGTAGTAGTAGTAGTAGCAGCAGCAGCAGCAGCAGTAGTAGTAGCAGCAGCAGCAGCAGTAGTAGCAATAGTAGATGAGCAGTAGTAATAGCATTAGTGGAAATAGCAGTAGTAGTAGTAACCGTAGTAGTAGTAGTAGAAGTAGTAGTAGTAGTAGCAGAAATAGTTGTTGTAGTAGTTGTAGAAGCAACAGCTGCACTCGTAGCCATAGTAGTAGTGGCGGCAGTAGTCATAGCTATGATAGTAGCAGTAATAGTAGTAGCATCTAGTAATAATTGTAGCAGCAACTGTGGTAGTTGTAGTAGTAGTACTAGCAGAAGTAGTAATAGTAGTAGAAGTAGTAGTAGTAGTAGTAGTAGTAGTAGAAGTAGTAGTAGTAGTAGATGTCGTTGCTAGTATTAGAAGATGCGGCAATAATTGTAGCCATAGTTGTAGTAGCATGAGCAGTGGCAGTAGCAGAAATAGTAGCAATGGTAATGGTAGTAATAGTAGTAGCAGTGGAAGTAGAAGTAATAGTAGCATTAGCAGTAGTAATAGTAGTAGTGATAGCAGTAGGAGTGGTACTAGTAGCCATAGTAATAGTAGTAGCAGAAGCAGTCGCAGAAGTAGTAGTTGTTGTAGTAGTAACGGTAGTTGTAAAAGCAGTAGTAGTTGCAGTAATAGTAGCTATAGTTGACGGAGCAATAGCAGCATTAGTAGTAGTAGGAGTAGTACTAGTAGTAGTATTAGTAGTAGCAACAATAGCAGTAGTAGCAGTACTAGCAATAGTAGTAGTATTTGCAGTAGTAGTGGCCGAAGTAGTAGTCGTAGCAGTCGCAATAGTACAAGTAGTAGTTGTAGCAGCAGCAGTAGTATGAGTAATAATAGAAGTAGTGGTATCAGTAGCCACAATAGTTGTAGTAGCACTAGTAGTAATAGTAGTAGTAGTAACCACAATAGCAGTAGTAGTAGTTGTAGGAATAGTAGTTGTAGTCGCACCAATAGTAGTAGTAGTAGGAGTAGCAGCAATAGTAGTAGTAGTAGTAGTAGCAAGTGTAGCAGTAGAAGTAGGAGTAGTAGTTGTAGTATCTGCAGTGTCAGTAGTAACAGTAGTACCAGTAGTATTAGCAGAAGTAGCCGCGGTTGTTGTAGTAGTAGTAGTAGTAGTAGTAGTAGTAGTAGTAGTCATAGTAGAAGTTGTAGTAGTAGTAGCCGAAGTAGTAGCAGCAATAGTAGTAGTAGTAGTATTAATAGTAATAGTTGTAGCAGTAGTCACAGCAATAGCAGTCGTAGTAGCGGTAGTAATCATAGTAGTAGCCGCCATAGTAACCGTAGTAGTAGCTATAGCAATAGTTACAACAGCAGTAGTCGAAGTAGCAGTAGTTATCGCAACAGTAGCCGCCATAGTAGCAGTAGTAGCAGTAGTAGTAATAGTAGAAGCAGCAATGGTAGGTGCAATAGGAGTAGAGGCAATAGTAGTTATTGTGGTAGTGGTAATAGTAGCAGTAATAGTAGTAGCACTCGCAGTAGTAGTAATAGTTGTTGTTTTGGTAGTCATAGTAGTAGCAGTAGTAGTACCAGTAGTAGCAGAAGTTGTAGTAGTAGTAGTTGTTGTAGTACTAGTAGTAGTAGTAGTAGCAGAAGTGAGAGTAGTTGTAGTCGTAGTTGTAGGAGAAGTAGTACTAGTAGTTGTTGTTGTTGTAGTTGTAGGAGGAGTAGTAGTAGTAGTAGTGGAAGTAATTGTAGAAGATATACTTTTAGTAGCTATAGTAGTAATAGTAGTAGTATTAGTAGTAGCACTAGTAGTAGTAGTACTAGTAGCAGTAGTTGTAGAAGTAGTAGTTTTAGTAGAAGAAACAGAAGGAGTAGTAGTTGTAGCAGAAGCATCAGCATCGGTAGTAGTAGTAGCAACAGAAATAAAAGTAGTTGTAGCAAAAGAAGTAGTAGTATGAGAAGTAGTAGTATTAGTAGTAGCAGTAGTTGCTATAGTAGTTTGTGTAGTTAGAGTAGGAATAATAGTACTAGTAGCAGTAGTAGTACCAAAAGTAGTAGTTGTTGTTGTTGTGGTAGTAGTGGTAGTAGTAGCAGTAGTAGTACCAAAAGTAGTAGTAATCATTGTCAAAATAGCAGTAGCAGTAGTTGTAGTAGTAGTAGAGATACCAGTAGCAGTAGTTGTACGAGAAGTAGTAGTAGTGGTAGTTGCTATAGTTGTAGCAGAAGTAGCACTGGCAGTAGTCGAAGTTGCAATAGAAGTTGTAGTAGAAGTAGCAGTAGTAGTAGTAGTAGAAGTAGAAGTAGGAGCCGAGGTAGTAGTAGTATCGGTTGTTGCAGCAGGAGCAGCAATAGCAGCAGAAGTAGTAGTAGTTGAAGTAGTAACAATAGCAGTTGGAGTAATTATAGTAGTAGTGGTAGTAGTAGGAGAAGTGGTAGCTTTTGTGGTAATAGTAGTAGTAGTAGCAGTTGTAGTAGAGGTAGGCGTGGTAGTTGTAGTAATTTTAGTACGAGTTGTAGTAGCTGTTTCTGTGGAAGTAGTAGTGGTAGTAGCAATAGTAGTATTAGTAGTAGTAGTAACTACAGAAGTGGTAGTAGTAGCAGTAGTTGTTGTAATAGTTGCAGCAGAAGTGGCAGTAGTAGCAGCAGTACTAGTTGTAGTACTAGTAGTAGTAGTAATAGAAGTAGCAGTAGCAAAAGTAGTAGTAGTAGCAGTAGCAGTACAAGTACAGCAACAGCAGTAGTAGTAGTTAATAGTTGTAGTGGTAGTTGGAATAGTAGTAGCAGTAGGAGCAGCAGCATAAGTAGTAGTAGAAGAAGTGGTAGCATTTGTACTCGTAGCAGTAGCAGTAGTAGTGACAATAGTAGTAGCAGTTGCAGTAGTAGCAACAGCATCAATAGTAATTGTAGTAGTTGTTGTTGTTGTTGTAGTAGTAGTAGTAGTAGCAGCAGCAGTAGTAGTAGTGACAGTAGTTGTAGTATTAGCAGTAGCAGCAGCAGCTGTAGTAGTAGTAGTAGTACTACTACTAGTAGTAGCAGCAGCAGCAGTATTAGTAGTAGTAGTAACAGTCATACTAGTAGTAGTAGCAGTTGTAGTTGTAGTAGTTGTAGAATTTGCATTAGCACTCGTAACATGGCAGTGGGTCACGCCAACATTTGTAGCAGTTGTCAGTCGCCATAGTAGTTGCAAATAGTCTAGTAGGTAGTAAGTAGTAGCACATTGGCGGCGCAGCAGTAGTAGTACGATAGAAGAGAAGTAGGAGTAGTAAGTAGTAGTAGTAGTAGTAGTAGTAGTAGTGGCAATCGTAGAAGTAATATTAGTAGTATTAATGGTATTAGTAGTTGTAGTCGTAGTTGTACTATTTGTAATAGTAGTAGTTATGGTAGGTGTATTACGAGAGTAGCAGCAGTAGAAGTAGTAGCATTAGTAGTAATAGTAGTAGTAGTACTATTAGTAGTGGTAGTAGTAATACTAGTAGTACTAGTAGTAGTAAAAGTAGTAGTACTACTACTGCCACGATTGCTTCTACAACTACTCCTATGACTATGAGTACTGCTGCGACTTCTATTACTACTACTACAACTACTACAGTTACTAGTACTCCCACTACTACTACTACTGCTTCTATTACGACCACTACCACCACTACTACTTCTATTACGACCACTACCACCACTACCATGCAGCTACTAGTACTACTATTGCCAATACTACTACTAACATTACTACTAGTGCTGCTACATCTACTATTGCTACTAACACTGTTACTACTACTACAATAACTACAACTATTACTACTACTACTACTACTATTACTATTGCTTTGGGTGCTACTGCAACTACTTCTACTGCTACATCTTCTACAATGACAACAACTGCTACTACTACTACTACAACTACTATTGCAACTACTACCTACTACTACTACTACAACTACTTCTATTGCTACTACTACTACTGTTACTACAACAACTACTACAATGACTTCTACTACCTCAACCGCTACTACTTCTATTTCTACTTCTACTACTCCTACTACTACAACAACTACTACCACTAGCACTGCTCCTACTACTACCACTAGTTCAACACCAACTCCTATTACAACCACTAACTCTAGCACTACTACTACTACTTCTACTACTTCTAGTACAAATACTACTACAGCTACTAGTACTACACCTACCTTCACTACTACTAGTAGTACAACAACTACTACTTCTACAACAACTACTAGTAGTACAACAGCTACTACTTCTACAACAACTACTACTGCTGCTACTACTACTACTATTACTTGTACTGCTAATACTTCTAGTACTACTACTACTACAACTACTACTAATGCTGCAGCTACTGCGGCGGCAATGTCTACTACTACTGCTACTACTCCTACTTCTATTACTACCACCACCACCACTACTACTACTACTAGTACTTCTACTACTACTACTACGACTATTAGTACTTCTACTTCAACTACTACTTGTACTTCAACTACTACTATGACTGCTATAACTACTACTACCACAACTACTACAATAACTACTTCTTCTGTTACTACTGCTACTACAACAACAACAACAACCGCTACTGTTGCTCCTACTACTGTTGCAACTGCCTGTACTACTACTACTACAGCAATCACTACAACTACTACTACTACTGCTACTATTACTACTACTACAACTGCAACTACTACTATAGCTACTACTCTTATTATTGCGATTACTATTGGTTATACTACTTTTACTACTACTGCCACTACTACAACTGCCATAACTGCTACTATTTATAATGCTATTCTACTACTACGGCTAGTACTTCTATTGCTACTCCTACTACTCCTCCTACTACTACTACTACCTTGCCTACTACTATGATTACTATTACTACTGATCCAACTACAACCCCTACTTCTACACCTACTCCTGTTACTACTACAATAATAAATACTACATCTACTACTACTATTTGTATGATGACTACTACAACAACTACTAAAACTACATCTACTACTACTACTACTACTACCACTACTTCTGTTGCTATTAGTGCTGCTACTACAACTAGTACCACTGCAGCTACTGCTACTACCACTACTGATACAACTCCTACTACTGCTACTACTCCAACAACCACTACTACTGCTACTGCTATAGTTGCAACTCGTAGTAATACTATTACTACTACTACTACTACTAATACTCATATTACTACTAATACTACTACTACTACTACGACGACTACGACTACTACTACTACTTGTGCTACTGCTATTACTACTACTTATACACGAGTTCCTACTCCTAAAACTACACCTACTATTACCTCTGCTACTAGAATTACTAATACGCCTATTACTCCTGTTATTACAACTGCTATTACTATTACTACTACAATTTCTAATACTACAACTACTACTTCTGCTACTTCTACTACTGCTACAACTACTACAACAATTACTATTACTACTACTACTACTTCTGCTAGTACTACTATTGCTATTACTGCTACCACTTCTACCTTTGCTACTATTACTACTCCTACTACTACTACTGTTACTACTACTACTACTATTACTACTGCTTCTGCTACTACTACTATTACTATGACTACAACTACTATATGTACAACTACTGCTACTTCCCCAACTACTACTACTACAACTACTACTGTTGCTACTACTTCTGCAACTAATACTACTAGTACTACTTCTACATTTGCTAATACTACTCCAACTCCAACTCCTACTCCTACTACTATTTCAAATATTATTACTTCTATTACTGCTACTACGACTTTTGCAGCTACTACTACTACTACTACTACTACTACTACTACTACTACTACTACTACTACTTCTACTACTACTATTACTACTACTACTACTACTACAGCTACAACTACTACTACTACAACAACAACAACTACTACTAGTAGTACTCCCACTACAACTACTACCACTAGTGTTACCACTGCTACTAATAATGTTGCTGCTGCTGCTGTTGCGCCTACTACTCCTACTACTCCAACTATTGCTATTACGACCACTCCTACTACTACTATTGCTACTAATACTACACCTATTACCACTCATACCCCTACTCCTACGACTACTACTATACTATTCCTCCTCCTCCTCCTCCTACGACTACTACTACTACTTCTACTCCTGCTTCTGCTGCTACTACTACTGCAACTCGGATTGCCACTCTTACTCCAACTCATGCTGCTACCACTACTCCGAAAACTACAACTACTACAACCATTACTACTCCTTCAACTACTGCTACTACTTCTACTCCTGCTACCACTACTACTGCTACTTCTACGAATATTACAACTATTACTACTATTACTACTACTACTCCTATTGCTACTAGTAGTAGTACTACTACTACTACTTCTACTACAACTATAACTACTATATTATAGCTGCTGCTACTACTACTACTTCTATTACTAGTACAACTGCTATTACTCCAACTCCAACTCCTTCTGCTACTACTACTACCACTGCTCTAACTACTATTACTCCAACTCTTACTCTTACCACTACTACTAATACTACTATAACTCCAACAACTACTACTAATACTACTTCTACTACGACAACAACAACAACTACTACTACTCCTACTCCTGCTCCTGCCACTACTACAACTAATCCTACTCCTACTACTGCTACTATGATGCCTACTCCTACTACTACTACTACTACAACTCCAACTACAACTACTACTACTACTACTACTACTATTACTAGTACTACTGCTACTACTACTCTTACTACTATTTCTACAACTACTACTCCTACTACAACACCTACTACAACTGCATTACTACTACAATTGCTACTACTACTACTGCTGCTGCTGTTGCTACTGCTGCTATTGCTACTACTACTAATACTACTACTACTATTAATGCTACTACTACTACTTCTACTACTACCTCTGTTGTTGCTACTACTACTACTACTTCTGTTGCGACAGCTACTGTTGCTATACCTATTAGCACTACTACTACTACTACTACTACTACTACTACTACTACTACTACTACTACTACTACTTATTATATTACTACTACAATTGCTCCCACTACTTCTACTTGAATTACTCCTCCTCCTCCTCCTCCTCCTCCTCCTACTGCTTTCACTACAACTACTGCTACTACTATTACTGCTACAACTACTACCACCGCTTCTACTATTACCCCTATTCCAAAACCAACTCCTATTCTGCTAATACTACTACTACTACTACTTGTACTACGACTGCTACAACTACCACTACAACTACTTCTACTACTGCCACTAGTACAACAACAACAACAACTACTATTACTACTATTGCTACGACTACTAGTACTGGTACTACGACTACTGGTACTGGTAGTAGTACAACGACAACTACTACTACAACTACTGCTACTAATACACCTATTACTACTAATACTGCTATTGCTACTGCTACTGCTGCTACTAATATTACTACTACAATTTCCACAAGTACTTCTACAACTATTACTACTACTACAATTACTACCTCCTACTATAGCTATTACTGCTGTTATTACTCCTACTATTGTTATGACTAGGACTGCTACAACTTATAGTTCTACTATTATAGCTACTACAACTACTACTTATATATCTACTCCTACTACTCCTTCTACTACTACTATTACTCCTCCTCCTACTACTACTAGTACTACCACAGCTCCTACTACTACCCCTACTCCTACACCAACTCCTATTACAACTACTACAACTACTACAACTAGTACAACTACTTCTACCACTACTACTACATTTAGTACTGTGACTAGTACTACTACTTCACCTACACCAAATCCTGTTACAACTACTACAACTTGTACTACGACAACTACTGCTACAACTACTTGTATTGCTACTACAACAACAACTAGTACAATTACTACTTGTACTACTGCAATGACTACAACCACTACTGCCGCTGCTGCTGCTACAGCTACAACTCCTATCACTACTACTACTACTCTTTCTTCTATTACAACAACAACAACAACTACTACTACTACTAGTACTTCTACGACAACTGCTACTAGTACTTCAACTACTACTACTATTACTACTACTGCTACTACTAGTACTACTACTACAACTACCACTGCAACAACTATTTCAACTGTTATTACTACTACTGCTAATATTGCTACTCCAACTATGACTACTACTACTATTGGTGCTACTAGCACTACTACTACTATTACTACACCTACTACTCCTACTATAGCGATTACTACTACTAATACTACTATTACTGCTACTACCACTTGTGCTACTGCCACTACTCCTAATATTTCTACTGCTTTTACTGCTACTGCTGCTACTACTTCTATTGCTACTCGTACTACTTTGACTACTACTACTTCTACTACTCCTACGACTAATATTACCAATACTACTACTCATACTACGACCCCAACTCCTACACCTACTCCTATTACTACTACAACTACAACAACAACTACTACTACTATGACTACTATTCCTATTTGTATTACTACTACTACAACTACAATTATAACTATTTCTACAACTACTACTAGTACTACGACGGTTTCTACTAGTGCTACTACTACTGCTACTACTGCAACTGCTACTGATACTGCTACTATGCCACTACTGCTACTACTGCTACTACTACTACTACTACTCCTACTACTACTACTACTAATACACCAACTACTACTCCTAAAACTACAACTATTATTACATCTTTTACAGGAATTCCTACTACTCATATTACTGCTAATGCTACTACTACTATTACCATTACTACTACTACTAGTACTTCTACTACAACTACTACTATCCGCTACTACTACTACTGCTACTACTACTACAACTTTTACTACTACTACTCCTCCTCCTACTACTACTACTGCTACTACTACTACCACTACTACCTCTAATGCTACTACTACTACTACTCGTACTGCTATTACTATTACTACTAGTACTACTGTCACTACTATTACTGCTACTACTACTACAACTACTATGACTACTACCATTACTACGGCTAAAACTACTACTACTACTCCTATTACTACTACTGCTGCTACTGTTGCTACTACTACTACTACTGTGACAAATACTATTAGTACTATTACTACTCCAACTCCTACTCCTACTACTATGTCAAATACTACTACTTGTACTGTTTCTACTACGAGTTCTACAGCAACTACTACTACTAGTACAACTATTTCTACTATTACTATTGCTGCTACTACAACTGCTACTACTACTATTACTGTTGTTGTTGCCGCTACTACTACTACTAGTACTACTATTGCTACTTCAACTACTAGTACTCCAACTACAACTGCTACCACTATTATTACTATAGCTACTATTGCTACTGCCGCTACTGCGCCTACTACTCCTACTACTCCAACTACTTCTATTACGGCCACTCGTACTACTTCTACTATTATCACTACTTCAACTCTTTTTACCCCTCCTACTCCTACGCCTACAACTATTACTACTATTCCTCCTGCTCTAGCTACTACTACTACTACACCTACTCCGGCCACTGTTACTACTCCTACTTGTACTATACCTACAACAACTCATATTGCCACCTCTACTCCAACTCTTGCTCCTGCAACTCCTCTGACAACTATAACTGCTACGACTACTACAACTACTGCTACTCAAACTACTACTGCTACTACTTCCACTATAGCTACCACTACTACTTCTATTACTATGACTATTACTACTGGTACTACTATTACCACTACTATTCCTATTGCTACTACTATAACTACTACTATTGCCACAACTACTACTACTACAAATTCTATTACTAGTACAACAGCTACTCCTACTCCAATTCCTACTGCTATTGCTACTCCAACTAGTGCTACTACTACCACTCCTCCAATTATTATTACTCCTACTCCTACTCTTACTACTATAACAAATACTACTACAACTAATACTACTACTACTACAACAACTACTACTAATACTACTTCTACAACAACAACAACTACTACTACTACTCCTACACCGGATCCTGCCACTACTACTACAACTCCTACTCCTACTATTGCTACTGCTACTCATACTCCTATTCCTACTCGTACTACTGCTAGTACCACTACTACTAGTGCTGCTACTACTACTACTACTACTCCTCCACCTCCTACTCTTTCTTCTACACCTAAGACTATTACTGCTGCTAGTACGACTAATATTACTAATACTACCACTACTACTACTACTATTACAACTACTACTTCTACTACTACTACTACAACAAGAACTACTATTACTAGTACTACTGCTACTACTACTGTTGCTATTACTTCTACAACTACTATTTCGACTATGACAACTACTACATCTACAATTACTACTACCACTACTACTACTTCTACTACTACTACTACTACTACTACTACTACTACTTGTATTACTACTACTACTACTACAAATACTACTATTACTTTTACTACTACAAATAGTACTAGTACTACAACTACAATGATTACTAATACTACTTCTACTCCTGCTACCTCTACTAAAATGACAACCACCACGATGACTACGACTACTACTACTACTACCACTACTACTACTATAGCTACTACTATTACTACACTACTATTGCAACTACTTCTACTACTAGAACTACAACTACTACTCCTACTACTATTACTACTACTATTACTACTACTATTACTACTACTACTACTACTACTTCTACTAATACTACTTCTAGTACTTCTACTACTACTACTCCTCCTCTTACTACTACTTCTACTCTTATTGTTACTATTTCTACTGCAACTACAACTTTTACAAGTACTACTACTACAACTACTATTGCAACAACTACTTCTACTATTTCTACTACTATTACTACTACTCCTACTACGACTACTACTCCTCCTGTTGCTGCTGCTACTACTACTACTACTAGTACTACTACAAATGCTTCTACTAATATTGCTACTACTACTACTACTATTTCCACTAGTAGTACTACTACTACTATATTTATTACAACAAATACTACTACTACTACTACAACTACCACTACTACTACAATTACTACTACTATTGCTACAACTGCTTCTACTACTATTACTACTACTACTACAACTACTACAGCTACTACTCCCACTATTGCGATTACTACCACTACTACAACTACTACTGCTACTAACACAACTGCTTCTATTGCTATTACTACTACTACTACTAGTACTTCTATTGCTACTCCTTCTACTCCTCCTCCTCCTACTACTACTGCTCCTACTACTACTATTACAACTACTACTGCTCCTACTACTACCCCTACTCATACACCTACTCCTATTAGAACTACAACGACTACCACTACTACTACTATAACTACTATTACAACTTCTTGTACTACTTCTGCTACTATTGGAACAGCTATTGCCTACTACTTCAACAACTTCTACTACAGGTGCCGCTACAACTACAACTCCGAATACAACAACAACAACAACAACTACTACTACTACTAAAACTACTACTTCTACTACTACTACTACTACTACTCCTACTTCTACTTCTACTACTAAAACTACTGCTACTCGTGGTACTACTACCACTACTACTACTATTGCTACTACTACTACCGCTACTACTTCTACTATTGTGACTACTACTACTATTATTTCTACTGCTGCTATTGTGACTATTACTACTGCTACTACTACTACTCCTCCTCCTCCTATAGCTAGTGTAATTACTGCTACTACAACAACAACAACAACAACAACTACTACTACCGCTAATACTCCTAGAACTAGTACTACCACTATTATTGCTGCTATTGCAATTGTCACTAACGATACTACTACTCCTACTACTACCACAGCAACTACAACTACTACTACTACTACTCTGACTACTTCCGCTACTACTACAACTATTACTACTATTACAACTTCTGCTACTACTATTGCCACTACTAGTACTACTAAAGGAAAATACTATTACTATAATAACAACAACTACAACTACTACCCCTACTATAATTGCTACAGCTACTACTATTAGTACTGCTTCTGCTACTAATGCTTCAACTATTGCTGCAACTACTACTACTACTACTATAACTACTATAGCTACTACTGCAACTTCTAGTGCTACCGCTACTACTCTTGCTACTACTACTGCTTATACTACTACTACTCTTACCACTGCTACTACTACTACTACTTCTATTATTACAACTACTGCTACTCCTACTAATACTACTGTTGCAACTTCTAGTACTATAATTAACACCACCACTACTACTATTGCTGCTTCTGCAACTGCATCTATGACTTCTACTACTACTAGTTCTACTACTCCTTCTACTTCTATTACAACTACTTTGGCTACTACTACTACTACAGCTACCACAACTATGACTACGACTATTCTTATTAGAACTACTACTACTTCCACCACTACTACTTCTAGTACTTCTACGACTACTACTACTAATACTGCCCCTATTGCTCCAACTACTATTGTTGTTGCTGCTACTACTACTACAACTATTGCTACTAATGCTACTACTACCGCTACTACTACTTATATCCGTATGACTTCTACTATTATTACTACTACCATCTCTACTTTGGCTTCTACTACTCCACTTCCTCTACTACTACTACTACTTCTACTGCTGCTTCTACTACTACTACCACTTCTCCTACTACAGCTACTACTGCAACTACTACTGCTACTAATTCTGCTACTACAACTACTAGTGCTACTGCTACTACTTCTACTACTACTACTATTACTACCATTTTTGTTACTACTACTACTACTACTACTACAAATGCTACTAGAACTACTACTATGTATATTACTATTGCAACTATGGCTGTCACTACTGCTACTACTGCTACTATGACTATGACTAGTACTTCTACTTCTGCTGCTCCTGCGGCGACCGCTTCAACTACTACTGTAATTACTGCTGTTGCTACTACAACTACTACTACTACTACTACTACTACTATTGCTACCATTTGTATTACTACTACTATGACTACTACTACAAATGCTACTAGAGCTACTACTATGTATATTATTGTTACAACTATGGCTGCCACTACAGCTACCACTGCTACTACACCTATGACTAGTACTTCTACTTCGGCTGCTCCTGCGGCTACTGCTTCAACTACTACTGTAATTACTGCTGCTACTACTACTACTATTACTACTACTACAACTGATACTACTACCACTACTAATACTGCAACTACAACTTCAACTACTACTACTACTACTTCTCCTACTACTACTACTTATACTACTACTACTACTACAATAGCTTCTCTGACTACTACTACCGCTATAACTACTACTAATACTACTACTACTACTACTATTACTATGACTACTACTACTCGTACAATAACAACAGTTATTACTACTATTACGCCAATGAATACTTCTACAATTACTACTACTGTCGCTATTACTACTACTACTAGTACTACTGCTACTATACTGCTACTGCTGCTACTATTGCTGCTACTATGAGTAATACCCCTACTACTACCACTACTACTTCTACTGCTACAAATATTACTACGACTGCTACTACTACTGCTACTACTAGTCTGACTATTACTAACAACACTACTACAACTACTAATCCTGCTGCTACTATTACTACTACTACAACCACAACAACAACAACTACTACTACTATGACCTCGTCTACCACTACCGCTACTCCTAATATAATAACTACTACTAATATTGCTACTCTTACTACTACTACAAGTACTACTACTCCAGCTACTATTCCTTCTCCTACATGTATTCCAACTACTACTACCACTAGTGCTACTACTCCAACTACTACCACTACTACTATTACTACTACTACTACCACTACTACCACTACTACTACTACTACTACTCCTACTTCTACTTCTACAACTACAACTACTGCTACTCATAGTATTACTACCACTACTACTACTACTATTGCTATAACTACTACTGCTACTACTTCTACTATTGTGACTACTACTACTATTGTAGCTACTGCTGCTATTGTGACTATTTCTACAACTACCACTACTACTCCTATTGCTAGTACAATTACTGCTACTACTACGACTGCTAATACAACAACTGCTGCTGCTGCTGCTGCTACTACCACTAAGACTACTAGAACTAGTACTACCACTGTTGTCGGTGCTATTGCAACTACCACCAATGATACCACTACGCCTACTACTTCTACAACTACTACCACTTCAACTACTTCTACGACTACTACTACTGTGACTACTTTTGCTACTACTACTATTAGTACTACTATTACAACTTCTGCTACTACTATTATTGCTACCATTATTGCCACTACTACCACTACTAAAGCAAATGCTATTACTATAATAACAACAACTACAACTACTGCCACTACTATAACTACTATAGCTGCTGCTATTAGTACTGCTTCTGCTACTACTACTCCAACTGTTGCTGCAACTGCTACTACTACTACTGTAACTACTACAGCTACTGCTGCAACTACTAGTGCTACTGGTACTACTCTTGCTACTACTACTTATACTACTACTACTACTTCTGTTATTACAACTATTGCTACTCCTACTAATACTACTGCTACTACATCTAGTACTACAATTAACACTACTACTACTACTATTATTGCTACTCCTACTAATACTACTTCTACTACTCTTGCTACTTCTATTACAACTACTTTGGCTACTACTGCTACTATAGTTACCACAACTATGACTGCGACTATTATTATTAGAACTACTACTACTTCTACCACTACTACTACTACTACTGCTACGACTACTACTACTAATACTGCCACTATTGCTCCAACTACTACTACTGCTGCTACTACAACTAATACCACTACTACTAGTACTGCGACTGCTGCTGTTGCTACCACTACTACTGCCGCTACTTCTGCTTCTACATCTACTACTACTATTTCTCCAACTACTATTACTACTACTACTACTACTATTGGTATTATTCCTACTGCTACAACTTCTCCTATGACAACTGCAACTACTACTGCTGCTATAATTACTACTATGACTACTGCTGCTGCTGCTATTGCAGTTGCTACTACTACTACTAATACTACTGCTATCGATGCTATTCCAACTACTACTCCTATTATTGCTATAGCTACTACAACTACTTCAACTACTAATACTACTACTAATACCACTACGACTACTATTGCTACTGACACTACTATAACAACTACTATCGCTATTACCACTACTACTACAATAACAACTACTACTGCTACTACTACTACCACTACTACTGCTAATACTACTACTACTACTACTACTACTACGACTACTACTACTACTACTACTACTACAACTTCTTCTACTACTGCTATTGCTACCATTGCTACTGCTATTACTACTACACCTAATACTACTACAGCTTCTACTATTACAGCTACTACCGCTACTACGGCTATTGCTACACCTATTGCTACCCCTACAATTACTACTACAACTCTATGACTGCTACTATAACTACTAATCCTACTACTACTACTATTCCTACTCCCAAACATACTATGACTACTACTACCACCACCACTACCACTACTACTACTTCAATCACTACCACTATCACTATTGCTACTACTACTCCCACAAAAACTACTACTACTACTACTGTGTAGCTACTACTACTACTACCAGCACTACTGCTACTGTTGTTCCTACTACTTCAATAACAACAACAACTACTACTACTAGTACTTCTATTACTACTACCAACACTACTGCTACTATTGTTCTTACTACTTCAACTGCTACAACAACAACAACTACTACTACTACTTCTACAACTACTACTACTGCTGCTGCTGTTCCTACTTTGATGACTATTACTGCTACTACTATTATTATTATTACTACTACTACTACAACTACTACTGCTACTCCAACTTCTACTACTACTACTAGTACTACTACTACTACAATTACAACTACTACTCCTACTACTTCTGTTGCTACAACTACCCTACTATTGCTTCTATTACTACCATTGCTACTACTACTATTCCTACTACTACTACTGCTATGACTCATCCCAGTACTCCTAATACTACCACTACTACTTCTACTTCTACTAATACTACTACCCCAACTATTACTAATACTTCTGCTACTGCTGCTACTACTATTACTACTACTATTATTCCTTCTACTATAACTATTACTACTACTACTATTACTACTACTACTATAACTACTCCTACTACTCTGACTTCTACTACCACTACTACTCCTACTGCTACTACTACTACTACTTTTACTATTGCTACTATTTCTAAAACTACTGCTGCTATTACTACTATTACTCCAGCTGCTACTACTATTACTACTGCTACTTCTACAACTACTACTCCATCTATTACTACCATTATGAAAATTACAACCACTACTATTGTTGCTATTACCACAACTGCAACTACCTCTACCCCAACTACTTCTACGACTGGTGGTACATCACTACTGCTGCTACTGCTATAACTACTACTATGGCTACTACTAATAGCAATAATATGAGTAGTAAAAGTATTAATAAGAGGAGGAGTAATAGGAGTAGTAGCAGTAATACTACAAATAGTAGTAGTAGTGGTATTAGCAGTAGTAGTAGTAGTAATAGTAGTAGCAGTAGTAATTGTAGTAGTAGTAGTAGTGGTAGTGGCATTTGAATTAGTAATAGTAGTAGTTGTACCAATCATACTAGTAGTCATATTTGTAGTAGTAGTTATTATTATAACAGCTGCAGTAGCAGTAGTAGTAGTACTAATAGCAGTAGCAGCTATAGTAGTTATAGTTGAAGGAGGAGTTGGTGTAAGAGTAGCATTAGTAGTAGTAAGTAGAAGTAATAGTAGTAGTAGTTGGGGCAGTAGCAGCAATAGTAGTGGTAGTAGTATTAGTACCAGTTGCAGTAGTAGTAGTAGCAGCAGTTATTATTGTTGTAGTTGTCGTAGCAATAGCAGCAGTAGCAATGGTAATAGAAGCAGTAGTAGTTGTAGTAATAGTAGTAAAGGTAGTGGTAGTTATTGTCATAGTAGTAGTAGTAGTGGTAGTAGTAGTCATAGTAGTGGTAACAGTAGTACCCGAAGTAGTAGTAGTAGCAATAGTAGTCATTGTTGCAGTAGTAGCAGTTGTTGTAGTAGTAGTAGTAGTAGCAGTAGTAGTAGTAATAGAAATTGAAGTAGTAGTAGTAGTAGTTGTACAAGTAGCAGTAGTAGTACTAGTAGTTGTAGTCGTAGTAGTAGTAGTAGTAGTAGTAGTAGTAAGAGTTGAAGTAGTAGTTGTAGCATCAGTAGTAGTATTAGTAGTACTATTAGGATAATTAGTAGCAGTATAAGTAGTAGTTGTAATTGTGTTAATAGTAATATTAGTAGTAGTAGTTGAAGTAGTAGCGGTAGTTGTAGAAATAGTAGTTGCAATAGTTGTTATGGTTGTTGTAGTGGTAATAGTAGTAGTATTAGTAGCAGTGGTAGCAGTATAGCAGTAGTAGAAGTAATAGTAGTGATAGTAGTAGTAGTAGTAGCAGTAGCAGCAGTTGTAGTTATCATCGTAGTAGCAGCAGTAGTAGTAATAGTAATAGCTATAATAGTAGTTATTGTAGGATCTATAGCATTAGTAGTAGTAGTAGCAACCGTAGTTGCAGTAGAAATAATATTAACTATAGTAGTAGTGGCAATTGCAGTAGTAATAGCAGGAGTAGTAGTAGTAGTAGCAGAAGTAGGAGTAGTAACAGTAGTAGTTATTGTTGTCATTGTGATAGTAGCAGTAGTAGCAGTAATAGCAGTAGCAGTGGAGTTGTTGTAGTTGTAGAAAGTAGTACTAGTAGCATTAGAGCAGAAGTAGTAGTTATAGTAGTTGTAGTATTAGCAGAAGTAGAAGCTATAGTTGTTGTAGTAGTAGTTGTCACAATCAGAGAAGTAACAATAGTAGTGGTACTCGAAGTAGCAATAGTAGCAGTAGTAATGGTAGTAGTAGTAATAGTTGTTGGTGTCATTGACATAGTAATAGTAGTAGCTTTCATCGTTGTTGTTATTTAGTAGTAGTAGGTATGGTAGTAGTAGTAGTAATAGTAGTAGTAGAAGCAGTAGTAGTAGTTGTTGTTGTTGTAGCATTAGTAGTAGTAATTGTAGTAATAGTAGTAGTAGCATGAGTAGTAATAGTGGTCATTGTCGTACTAGTTATGTTGGTAGCGGAGTAGTAGTAGTAGTAGAAATTATAGTTGTAGCAGTAGTGGCAGCCGCAGAAGTAGTTGTAGCGGCAGTAATAGGAATATTAGTAGTAGTAGTAGCAGTAGTAGTGGTAGTAGTAGAGGCAGTAGTCGCAGTTCTTGCAGCTGTAGTAGTTATAATAGTAGTACTTGTATAAATTATAGTAGTGTAAGTAGTAGTCATAGAAATATATGTATTAGCAGTAGTAGCAGTAGTTGTAGCAGTAGTAGTAAGAGTAGGAGAAGTAGAGTAGTAGTAGTAGTAGTTGTTGTAGTAGCACAAGTAGTATTAGTAGTAGTCATGGTGGTAGCAGCCGTAGTAGTTGCATTAGTAGTAGTACTAGTAGTAGTTGTTATAGCCGTAGTAGTAGTAGTAGTAATAGTGGTAGTTGTAGGAGAAGTAGTCGTAATATTAGTAGCAGTGGTAGCTGTGGTAGTAGTATTAGCGCAATTATAGTTGTAGTTGCAATAGAAGTAGCAATAATAGTAATTGTACTAGCTGTGTTTGTAGGAATAGCAGAAGTTGTTGTAGTTATTGTAGAAGTTGTAGTAGTAGCAATTTGCAATGTCGTAGAAGTTGTCATACTGGTTGCAGTAATAGTAGTAATAGGAGTGGTAGTAGTAGCAGTAGCAAAAATATTAGCAACAGCGGAGGCAATAGTAGCAACAGCAGCAGTGGTATCACTAGTAGTAGTAGTTATAGTATTAGAAGTAGTAGTAGTAGTCATAGTAGAAGTGTTAGCATTAGTAGTAGCAACTGTAGTAGTAGAAGGAGCAGCAGTAGTTGTTGTATTAGTTGCAGTATTAAAAGTAGTTGTAGTAGTAGTAAAAGTAGTAGCTATAGTTGTAGTTGTAGCAATTATAGTTGTTGCAGTAGTCGCAACAAAAGTAGCAGCAGTAGTAGTTGCTTTAATAGTAGAAGTAGTAGTAGTAGTAGTAGGAGGAGGTGGAGGAGTAGTAGTTGTTGTTGTTGTAGTTGTAGTTATAGCAGCAGCAGCAGTAGCAGCAGTAGTCGTAATAGTAGTAGTAGTCATAGTAGTAGCTGTAATAGAAGTAAGTGTAGGAGTAGGAGTAGCAATAGGAGTAGTAGTAGTGGTGGTGGTAGTAGTAGTAAGAGTAGTAATAGTAGTTGAAGTAGCAGTAGTAGTAGTAGCAGCAGAAGTAGTAATAGTATTAATAGTTGTATTAGTTGTAGTAATTGGAGTAGGTGTAGGAGTAAGAGTTGCTATAGGAGGAGGAGGAGGAGGAGGAGTAGCTGTAGAAGTAGGAGTAGGACTAGTAGTAGTAGTTGTTGTAATAGTCATAGTTGTAGTAGTAGTAGTACTAGTTGTAGTGGTAGTCATAGTAGTAGTAGTAATAGAAGTAGTATTGGTAATAGCGGTAGTTTGAGTAGCAGTAATAGTAGCAGTAGTCGTAGTAGCAGTAGTAGGAGCACTAGTAATAGTAGTAGTAGTAGTTATTATTGTTGTCATTGTAGTAGTACTAGTAATAGTAAAAGTAGTAGTAGGAGTAATAGCTATCATTGTAGTAGTAGTACTAGTTGTTGCAGTTGCAGTAGTAGATATAGTACTAGTAGCAATAATAGGAGGAGTAGTAGGAGTAGTGGAAGCAATAGAAGTAGTAGTAGTAGCAGTAATACTAGGAGTAGTACTAGTAATGTTATTAGCAATAGTAGCAGGAGCAGTAGTAGTACTACAACTAGTAGTAAGAGTAGTAGTAGGAGTGGTAGTTGTTCTAGTTGTAGTAGTAGTAGTAATAGTAGCAGTAGTTGTAATTGTAGTAGTAGTACTTATCGTACTGGTAGTAGTACTAGTAGTAGTTGTAGTAGAGTAGTAGTGTAGTAATATGAGGGGTAGTAGTAGAGTAGTAGTAGTAGAAGTAGTAGTAGTTGTAGCCAAAGTAGTAGTAGTTGTTATTATTGTAGAAGTAGTAGTAGTAGTAGTTGTAGTGTACTAATAGTAGCAGTAGTTGTTGTAGCAGTAGAAGTAGTTGCTTTAGCACTTGTGGCAGTAGGAGTAGTACAAGTAGCAGTCAGAGAAGTAGAAGTTGACCTAGCAGAAGTAGTAGTAGTCGTAGTGGTGGTAGAAGTAGTAGTTAAAGCAGTAGTAGTGGCAATAGTAGTAGCAGTAGTAGTAGGAGTAGTAGGAGTAGTAGTGGTAGTAGTAGGAGAGGTTTTTGTTGTAGTAGTAGCAGGAGTAGTAGTTGTTATAGTAGTAATAGTAGTTGTGGCAGTAATAGGAGTAGTAACGATAGTAGTAGTAGTAGTATTTGCTGCAGTAGCAGTTTTAGCAGTAGCAATATTTGTAGTTGTAGTAGAAGCAGTTTTAATAGTAGTAGTAGCAGCAGCAGCAGCAGTAGTAGTAGCAATAGTAGGAGCAGCAGCAGCAGTTGAAGTAGTAGTTGTAATAATAGTAGTCACAGTTGTAGTAGTAAGAGTTGAAGTAGTAGTAGAAGTATTAGCAATAGTTGTAGTAGTAGTAGTAGTAACAGTAGGATTAGTAGCAGTAGTAATAGTAGCAATAATAGAAGTAGTCGTAGAAGTAGTAGTAGTAGTTGTTGTACTAGTAGTAGTGGCAGGAGTTGTTGTTGTAGTAGTGGTGGTAGTATTAGTAGTAGAATAGTAGTAGTAGTAGTAGCACTGGGAGTAGCTGCAGTAGTAGAAGAAGAAGAAGTAGTAGTAGTAGTACTAGTTGTAGCAACCGCAGTAGTAGCAACAGTAGTAGTACCAGTAGTCACAGTAGTAGTAGTAGTGCTAGTGGTACCAGTAACTATGGTGGTAGTAGTAGGTGAAGCTGTAGTAGTCATAGTTGTAATAGTAGCAACAGTGGTAGTAGTAGTTGTAATAGTACTAGAATCGTAGTAGTAGTAGTAGTAGTAGTAGTGGTGGTGGTGTAGCAGCAGCAGCAGCAGTAGGAGTATCAGTAGTAATAATAGTTGTGCTAACAATAGTAGTAGCAATAGTAGTTGTAGTAGTAGAAAGAATAGTAGTAATAGCCGTGGTAGTTATTGTAATAGTAGGAATAGGGGTAGCTGTCGGAGTAGGTGTAGCATAAGTAATAGTACTAGTTGTAGTAGTTGTTGTAAGAGTAATAGTAGTAGTAGCAGTAGTAGTAGTAGTCGTAAGAGCGATAGTAGTAATAGTAGTAGTAGCAGTAGTAAGTATAGTAGTAGGAGTAGTAGAAGTAATAGGAGTAGTAGTAGTAGTAGTGGTTAATCGGAGTAGGTGTAGGTGTAGGAGTCCCAGTAGGAGTCATAGTAGTAATAGGAGTAGTAGACATAATAGTGGTAGTGGCAGCAGTAGCAGTAGTAGTTGTTGTAGGACTAGCAATAGTAGAAGCAACAGTAGTAGCAATTGTAGTAGTAGTAGTAGTACTAGTAGTACTAATAGTTGTAGTTGCAGTAGTTGTAATAGAAGTAAGTGTAGGAGTTGGAGTAGCAGTAGTAGCAGTAGTAGTTGTAGTAGTAGTAGGAGTAGGAGTAGTAGTAGGAGTTGTAGTAGTAGTAGTATTAGTAGTAGTAAGAGTAGTAGTAGTAGTAGTAAGAGTAATAGTAGTAGTAGTAGTATTTCTTGTATTAATTGGAGTAGGTGTTGGAGTAGGAGGAGGAGTATTAGTGGTAGTTTTAGTAGTAATACTAGGTTTCATAGTCGTAAGAGTTATAGTAGCAGTAGTAGTAGTTGTCATAATAGTAGTAGTAATCTTAGTGGTAGTAGTAATAGTAGTAGCAATGGTAGTAGTAGTAGTATGAGTAAGAGTAGTAGTAGGTGAAGTAGCAGTAGCCATAGTAGGAGCACTAGAAGTAGTTGTAGTAGTAGTTGTGGTGGTTGTTGTTGTTGTTGTTATTATAGTAGTAGTAGTCGTAAGAGTCGTAGTAGGAGTAATTGTTTTAGTTGTAGTAGTAGTTGTTGTTGTTCAAGTGGAAGTAGTAGTTGTAGTCCTAGTAGTAGTAATAGGAGGAGTAGTGGGATTATTGGTTGAAGTAGGAGTAGTAGTAGTAGGAGTAGTAGTTCAAGTAATTGTAGTAAGAGTAGTAGTAGTAGTTCTGGTAGTAGGCGTAGTAGTAGTAGCTGTAGTATTAGTAATAGTAGTAGTGGTAGTTATCGTACTGGTAGTAGTACTAGTAGTAGCTGTGGTAGTAGTTATAGTGTAGTAATATGAGTAGTAGTAGTTGTAGTAGTAGTAGTAGTAGTAGTAGTAGTAGTAGTAGTAGTAGTAGCAGCAGCAGTAGTAGTAACAGTAGCGGTAGTTGCAGTAGCAGTACTTATAGTAGTAGTTGTCGTTGTGGTTGCAGTAGTAGTACTAGTAGTAGTGCAAGTAGTTGAAGTCAAAGTACTAGTTGTAGTTGTTGTAGTAGGAGTAAGAGTGGGTGTAGGCGTAGTAATAGTAGTAGTAGTAGTAGTAGTAGTAGTAGTAGTAGTAGTAGAAGTAGTAGTAGTATTCGTATTGTAGTAACAATAGTAGCAGTAGTAGTAGTCGTAGTGTAGTAACAATAGTGGTAGTTGTAGTAGTAGTAGAGGTAGGAGTAGAAGTAGTACTTGCAATAGTAGTAGTTGTTGTTGTAGTAGTAGTAGTAGTAGTAGTAGTAGTTGTTGTTGTTGTTGTTGTTGTAACAACAACAACAGAAGTAGTAGTAGTGGTATTGGTAGCTATAGCGACAATGGTTGTTGTAGCAGTAGAACTAGTAGCTATTGTAGTAGTAGCAGTAGGAGTAGTAGAAGTTGTAGTAATAATAGTAGTAGTAGTAGTTGAAGTACTAGTACTGGCAATAGTAGTAGTAGTAATAGTAGCAGGAGTCATAGTGGTAGTAGTATGAGTAGTTTTGCTAGTAGTATTATTTTTAGTAATAGTTGTAGTTGTAGGAGAAGCAATGGTATTAGTAGTAGCAGCAGTAGTTGTTGTAGAAGTGAAGTAATAGTATGAGTTGTAGCGGTATGGGTTGTTGTAGAAGTAGCAGTTGCAGTAGTAGTAGCAGTAGAAGTAGTTTTAGTAATAGTAGTAGTAGTAGTAGTAGTAGTTATGGTTGTAGTAGGAGGAATAGTAGTAGTGGTAGTAGTTGTTGTTGTTGCATCAGAAGCAGCAGCAGTAATCGTAGTTCTAGTAGTAGCAGTTGTAGTTGCAATAGTAGTTGAAGTAGTAGTTTTAGTAGTTGTAGTAGTAGGAGTAGCAATAGTAGTTGTAGTAGTAGTGGTAGTAGTAGCAGTACTAGTAGCAGCAGCAGCAGCAGTAGCAGTAGTAGTAGTAGTTGACGTAGTAGTAGTCACAATTGTAGTAGTCATAATAGTAGGAGAAGTTTTAGTAGTAGTAGTAGTCGCAGTAGTAATAGTAGTACTGGCAGTAATAGGAGGAGGAGTAGTAGTAGTAGAAGCTGTAATGGCCATTACTATAGTAGCAGGTGTAGTAGTAGTTGTTGTAGTTGAAGCTGTAGTTGTAGTAGTAGTAGGAGCAATAGTAGTAGTAGTTGTAGTAGCAGTTGTAGTAGTACTGATCATAGTAGGAGTATGAGTAGTAGTAGTAGTAGTAGTAGCAGAAGTTGTAGCAACAGCAGCTATAGTTGTAGTAGTAGCAATAGTAGCTGTAAGAGTAGTAGCAGTAGCAGTAGGAGTAGTAATAGTAGTAGTGATGGTAGTTGTAGTAGTAGTAGTGGTAGTAGTAGTAGTTGAAGTAGTACTAGTAGTGGTTGTAGGAGTTGTTGTAGTAGCAGTAGTAGTTGTAGTAGAGTAATAGTAGTAGTAGTGGTAGGAGTAGCTGAAGTAGTAGAAGTAGTAGTAATAATAGTGGAAGTCATAATAGTAGTAGTCATAGTAGCAACAGTAGTTGTAGAAACAGTAGTAGTACTAGTGCCAGCAGCTATAGTGGTAGTAGCAGTGGAAGCAATAGTAGTCATAGTTGTAAGAGTTGTAGTAGTAGTCGTAGTAACAGTTGTAGTATTAGTAATAGTAGCACTAGTTGCCGCAATAGTAGTAGTAATAG
The DNA here is from genome assembly GCA_005019695.1 of Trichopus zeylanicus subsp. travancoricus. Taxonomy (NCBI): domain Eukaryota; kingdom Viridiplantae; phylum Streptophyta; class Magnoliopsida; order Dioscoreales; family Dioscoreaceae; genus Trichopus; species Trichopus zeylanicus. The sequence goes on from RXID01021605.1 coordinate 112,304, forward strand.
CAGTAGTACTAGTAACAACTGCAGCAGCTGCAGCGGTAGTCGTAGTAGTATTACTGGTAGTAGTAGTAGTAGTGGTAGTAGTTGTAGTAGTAAGAATAGGAGTAGGGGTAGGAGTAGGTTTAGCAGTCGGAGTAGTAATAGTAGTAGTACTACTAGTAGTAATAAGAGTAATAGTAGTAGTAGTAGTAGAAGTAGTAGTAGTAGTGCGATTAATAATATTTAGGCTAGTTGTAGCAAGAATAGCAGTAGTTGTAGTTGTAAGAGTAGTAGTAGGAGTACTAGCAGTAATAGAAGAAGTAGTAGTAGTAGTAAATCGGAGTATGTGTAGGAGTAGTAGCAGCAGTACGAGCAGGAGTAGTAATAGTAGCAGCAGCAGCAGTAGTAGTAGTATGAGTAGTAGTAATTGGAGTAGCAGTAACAGTAGTAGTAATAGTAATAGTGGTAGTAGTGGTAGTTGTAGTAGTTTGAGTAGCAGTAGTAGTAGCAGTAGTAGTATTATTAGGGGTTGTAGTAGTGTTAGGAGTAGTAGTAGTAATAGCAGTAGTACTAGTAGTAATAGTAGTAGTAAGAGCTGGAGTAGCAGTAGTAGTTGTAGTTGTCGTAGTGGCAGTTGTTATTTTAGCAATTGTCATAGTAGTAGCCATTATGGGAGTAGTAGTACTAATAGTACTAGCACGAGTAGTATTAGGTATAGTAGTAGTAGTATTAGGAATAGAAGTATGAATAGTAGGTGTAGTAATACTAGAAGCCATAGTAGTAGTAGAATTAGCAGTAGTAGTTGTAGCAGTAGTAGTACTAGAAGTAGTAGTAAGAGTAGTAGGTAGAGAAGTAGTTGTAACCATAGTAGTAATATTAGTAACAGTAGTAGCAGTAGTAATCAGGCCACTTGCAGTACTAGTAGTAGTTGTAATAGTACTAGTTGTTGTTGTTGTAATTGGAGTAGTACTAGTAGTAGAGGCAACAACAGCAGTAGTAATAGTAGTAGTAGCAACAACAATAGTAGTCATTATAGTTGTAGCAGTCGTTGCAGTAGTTGTAGTGGCAGTTGAAGTAGTATTGACGTATTGTAGTAGTAGTTGTAGTAGTAGTACTAGTACTAGTAGTAGTAGTACTAGTGTAGAAGGAGTTGGAGTAGGCTTCAGAGTAGTAGTAGTAGTAGTGTATTAGCAGTAGTAATAGTTGTGGTAGTAGTAAAAGGAGTAGCGGCAATAGCCGTGACAGTAGTAGTAGTAGTAGTAGTAGTAGTAGTAGTAGTAGTAGTAGTTGTTGTTGTTGTTGTTGTTGTTGTAGTAGTAGTAGTAGTAGTAGTGGTAGTAGTAGAAGTAGTTGTAGAACAAGGAGTCGGAGTTGGTGTAGGAGTAGTAGTAGTACTAGTGGTAGAAGGAGTTGGAGTAGGCTTTAGAGTAGTAGTAGTAGTAGTAGTAGTAGTAGTAGCAGTAGTAGTTGTTGTGGTAGTAGTAAGAGGAGTAGTAGCACTAGCCGTGGTAGTAGTTGTAGTAGTAGTGGTTGTGGTAGTAGTGGTAGTAGAAGTAGTAATAGTAGTAGTGGGAGTAGTAGCGTAGTAGGTGTGGCAGTGGTAGTAGCAGTAGGAGTAGGTAGTAGTAGCAGTAGGGGCAGTATTAGCCACAGTAGGAGATGTAGTAGTAATAGGAGGAGTAGTAGTAGTAATAAGAGTTGTAGTGGTAGTATTAGTAGGAGTAGTAGAAGTGGCAATAGGAGTAGTAGTAGTTGTAGTAGGAGTAGTAGTAGTAGTAGTAGGAGTAGTAGTAGTTGTAGTAGGAGTAGTAGTAGTGGTGGTAGCTGGGGTAGTAGTCGTAATAGTAGGAGCAGAAGTAGTAGTAGTTGTAGTAGTAGCAGTAATAGTAGTTGTAGGAGTGGTAGTCATAACAATAGGAGTTGTAGTAGTAACAGCAACAGTTGTAGCAGTAGTAGTAGTAGTCACGATAGTATTCGTAGTCGTAGTAGTAGCAATAGTCGTAGTAGTAGTAGTAGTAGTAGTGGTAGTAGTAGTAGTGGTAGTAGTAGGAGCATCAATCGTAGTAGTTGTAGTAGTAGTCGTTGTTGTTGCAGTAGTTGTGGTAGTAGGAGTAGTACTATTAGTAGTAGTAGCAGAAGCAGTAGTAATAATAGTAGCAGAAGTATTAGCAGTAATAGTAGTAGTAGCAGTAGCAGCAGCAGCAGTAGTAGTAGTAGTAGTAACAGTAGTATTAGTAGTGTTGGTAGTCGAAGTATTAGTGTAGTAGTCGGAGTAGTAGTACTTGCAGTATTAGTAGTTGTAGAAGTAGAATTTGTATTAGCTATAGCAGCAGTAGTTTGAGTAGTAGTAGTAGTGGTAGGTGTAGTAGTGGCAGTTGTAGGAGTGATAGTAGTATTAGTAGAAGTAATGTTAGTAGTATGAGTAGTAGTAGTGGTAGTAGCAGTAGTAGTAGTATTAGTAGCAGTAATAGTAGTAGTTGTAGCAGTAGTAGTAATTCAAGTAGTAGTAGTTATAGTAGTAGTAGTAGTAGTAGTAGTAGTAGTAGTAGGAGTTTTGGTAGTCGAAGTTGTAGTAGTAGAAGTAGAGGTAGCAACAAAAGTAGTAGTTGTTGTAGTAGTAGTAGTTTGACTAGTAGCAGCAACAGTAGCAGCATAAGTAATAACAGTACTAGTAGTAGAAGCTGTTGTAGTAGTAGTTTAAGAATTAGGAGTAGTAGCAGTAGTCGTATTAGCAGTAGCTGAAGTTGTTGTTGTACTAGTACTAATAGCCGTAGTAGTAGTAGTAGAAGTTGTAGTTGTAGTTGTAGTTGTAGTAGTAGTAGTAGTAGGAGGAGGAGGAGTAGTAACAGGAGTAGTAGTAGCATTAAAAGTAGTAGTAGCAATAGTTGTAGTTATAGTAGTTGTAATAGTAGCAGTAGTAGTAATAGTTGTAATATTAGCGATAACATTAGTTGCAGTAGTAATAGAAATAGCAGTAATAGTAATAGTAGCAGCAGTAATAAAAGCAGTAGTAGTGGTAGTTATAGTAGTAGCAGGAGTAGTAGGAGAAATAGTAGTAGAAGTAGCAGAAGTAGTAGAAGTAAGAGTAGTAGTATTAACAGTAGTAGTAGGAGTAGTAGTGCAAGGAGTAGTAGTAGTAGTTGTAATTGTAGTGGCAATAGTAGTAGTAATAATAGTAGTATTAGGAATAATAGTAGTTTTAGGAGCCGAATTAAAAGTAGTAGTAATAATAGTTCTTGCAGCAGTAGTTGTAATAGTTGTAGTAGTAGTGATAGTAGTAGTAGTTTTAGTAGTAGTAGTTGTTGTTGTAGTAGTAGTAGTAGTAACAGAAGTAGTTGTAGTAGTAGTAGTACAAGTACTTGTAGTGGTAGTAGAAGTAGTATTAGTTGTAGTAGTAGTAGTAGTAGTAATAGTTGTTGTAGTAGTAGGAGCAGCTGTAGCAGTAGTACAAGTAGCAGTAACAGAGGAAGTTATTGTCGTTGTTGCAGTAGTAGTTGTAGTTGTCGTTGTAGTAGTAGTACTGGTAGTCGTTGGAAGAGCAGTAATAGTAGTAGTAGTTGCAAGAGCTGTAGTAGCAATAGTAGTAGTAGTAGTAGCAGTAGTTGCAGCAAACATAGTTGTAGTAGTACTAGCAACCGTGGCAACAACAGTTGAAGTTGTTGTGTTGTAGTAGTAGTAGTAGTAGCTGTAATAGTTGTTGTAATAGTAGTTGTTGTAGCTGTAGTTGTAGTAGTAGTATACGTAGTAGCAGTAGCAGGAGTTGTAGTAGTAATAGCAGCAGTAGTAGTAGTAGCAGTAGTAATAGCAATAATAGTAGTCATGGTCGTAGGAGTTGCAGATATAGCAGTAGCAGCAGCAGTATTGGTAAAAGTAGTATTAGTTAAAGCAATAGTAATAGCAGTACTAGTAGTTGTAGCAGCAGTAGTAGTAGTGGTAGCAGTAGCAATAGCAACAGAAGCAGAAGTTTCAGTAGTAGTTGGACGAGTAGTAGCAGTAACTGTAATAGCAGTAGCAGTGTGGTATTACAAGTAGTCATAGCAGTAGTTGTTGTTGTTTGAGAAGGAGTTGTAATAGTTGCGGTAGTAGTAGTAGTAGCCGTAGTAGTAGATGTTGTAGCAATAGTAGCAGCAGTTGTAGCAGTAGAAATAGTAGCAGTAGTAGTAGTAGTAGCAATAGTAGTAGTTGTAGTAGTAGTAATTGTAGTAGGAGTGGTAGTAGTAGGATAGGTAGTAGTACTTGTTACAGTTGGAAAAGTAGTAATAGTAGGAGATGCAATAGTAGTAGTGGTAGAAGTAGCAGCAGTAGCAACGATAGCAGCAGCAGTAGTGGTAGTAGTAGTAGTTGTTGTTGTAGTAGTAGTAGTAGTACTGGAAGTTGAATTATTAATAGCCGCAGTAGTAGGAGTAGTACAAGCTTTAGTAGTAGCTGCTGTAGTACCAGCAGCAGTAGTAGTAGCAGTAGTAGTAGTAGCAATAGTAGTAGTAGTAGTAGTAGAAGTAGTAGTACTAGAAGTAATAGCAGCAACAGTAGTAGTGGAAGTAGTTGTAGTCGTAGTAGTAGCAGCAGCAATAGTTGTAGTAGTTGTGGTAGTAGTAGTAGTAGTTGTTGCAGTAATAGTAGCAATAGTAGTAGTAGAAGTAGAACTACAAGTTATAGTAGTAGTAATAATATGAGTAGTAGTAGTAGTAGTAGGGGAAATTGTAGTAGTAGTAGTAGCTGTAGTAGCAATATTCGTAGCAGTAGTAATAGTAGAAGTAGTAGTAGTAGTAGTAACAGTAGTAGTAGTCAGAGTAATAGTAGGAGTAGTAATAGGAGTAGGAGTAGTAGTAGAAGCAGTAGTAGTTGTTGTTGTAGTAATAGTAGTAGTATTAATTGCAACAGTAGTAGCAACTGCAGTAATAGTAGTCGTAGTAGAAGTACTAGTAGTTGTTGTTGTAGCAGTTGTAGTAGTAGGAGGAGTACAAGGAGAGGTAGTAGCAATAGTAACAGAAGTAGCAATCATCGTAGTAGTAGTAGCAGCTGTAGCAGTAGTAGTAGTAAGAGTAGCAGTAGTAGGAGCAGTAGAAGAAGTAGCAGTAGAAGTAGTAGTAATAGCAATAATATTAGTAGACGCCGTAGTAGTAATAGTTGTAGTATAGTAGTAGGAGTATTAGTAGTAGGAGTAGGAGTAGTTGTAGTAATAATAATAGTATTAGAAATAATTGAAGTATTAGTAATAATAGTAGTTGTAGGAGTAGAATTAATAGTAAGCATAATAGTAGTTGCTGCAGTAGTAGTAGTAATAGTAGTAATAGTAGTAGTAGTAGTAGTAGTAGAAGTAGTAGTAGTAGTAGTAGTAGTAGTAGTAGTAGTAGGAGCAACAATAGTAGTAGTTATAGCAGTAGTAGTAGTTGTTGTTGTGGCAGTAGTAGTAGTAGTAGTAGTAGTAGTAGTAGTAGTAGTAGTAGTAGTAGTATTGGTAATAGTAGTAGTAATAGTAGCAGCAGTAGCAGTAGCAGTTGTTATAGTAGTAGTGGTACTAGTAATAGTAGTAGCAGCAAGAACAGTGGTTGTTGTAGTAGTACTAGTATTAGTAGTAGTAGGAGCAGCATCAGTAGCAGTAGTAGTTGGAAGAGCAGCAGCCGATGTAGTAACAGTAGTAGTAGCTGTAGTCGCAGCAACTATAGTTGTTGTAGCACTAGTAGTAGAGACAACACCAGCAGAAGTTGTAGTGTTGTGGTAGTAATAGTAGTCGCTGTAGTACAAAGAGTAGTAGGAGGAATAGTAGCAATAGTAGTTGTTCTTGTAGCGATAGTTATAGTAGTAGTAGAAATCGTAGTAGTAGTTGAAGCCGTAGCAGCAAGAATAGTAGTAATAGTAGCATCAGCAGTACTAGTAGTAGTTGTAGTAGTTGTAGTAGTTGTAGTAGCAAAATCAGTAGTTGTAGTAGTAGTAGTTGTTGTAAGAGCAGCAGCAGTAGTAGTATTAGTCGTATTAGGAGTAGTCGCAGCAACTGTAGTTGTAGCAGCACTAGTAGTAGTAGCAACAACAGCAAAAGTAGTATTGTTGTTGTAGTAGTAGTGTTGTTATAGTACTAGTAGTCGCTGTATTAGTAGTAGTAGTAACAATAATTGTACTTCTAGCAATAGTTGTTGTAGTTGTGGTTGTAGTAGTAATATAAATAGTTGTAGTAGTAGTAGCCGTAGTAGCAGCAGCAGTAGTAATAGCAGTAGCAGTAGTAGTAGCAATAGTAGTAGTTGTAGTAGCAACAGCATTAGTAGTAGTAGTAGTAGTAGGAGTAGCGGCAAAATCAATAGTAGGAGCAGTAGTAGTTGTTGCAGTAGTTGTCATAGTAATAGTAGTACTAGTAGTAACAAAAGTAGTAGTAGTAGTAGTAGAAGTAGCAATAGCAGTAGTTGTAGTCATTGTAGCAATAACAATAGTCGTAGTAACAGTAGAAGCGGTAGTAGCTATAATTATAGCTGAAGTAATAATAGTCGGAAAGAAAGTTGTAGTAGCATTTGCATTAGTAGCAATAGCAGCATTAGTAGTAGTAGTATAAATATTAGTAGTTGGATTAGTTGTAGTAGCAATAGTAGTAGCAGTAGTTGCATTAGTAGTAGCAGTAGTAGCAGTTGTAGTTGCAGTAATATTAGCAGTAGTAGGAGTAGTAATGGTACAAGTAGTAGTAGTTGCAGCAGTTGTAGCAGTAGCAACAAGAGTGGCAGTATGAGCAGAAGTAGTAGTAGTTAAAGTAGTAGTATTATCATTATCGGTAGTAGTATTAGCAGTAGTAGTATCAGTAGCCACAGAAGTATAGCAGTTCTAGTACTAGCAATAATAGCAGTACTAGCTGGAGTAGTAGCATTAGTAGCGATAGTTGTAGTAGTTGTAGTTGTTGTTGTAGTAGAAGTATTGGCAGTAGTAGCAGCAATAGTAGTAGAAGTAGTTGTTGCTATAGTAGCATAAATAACAGTAGTACAGGTAGTAGTACTAGCAGTAGTAGTTGTGGCAATAGTAGTAGTTGTAGCAGTAGTAGTAGTAGCAACAGTCGTAGTAGTCGGAGAAGGAGTAGTAGTTGTTATTGTGGGAAAAGTAGTAGTGCTAGTTGTTGTTGTAGTAATTAACGTTGTAGTAGTAGTAGTAGTAGTCATAGTTGTAGTCATCGTAGTAGTCATAGTAGTTGTTTCTACAATAGTAGTAGTAGCAGCTGTAGCTGGAGCAGTAGTACTAATTGTAACAAACGTGGAAGTAATAGCAGAAGAGCTAGCAGTAGTAGAAGTGGTGGTTGTAGCAGAAAGAGTAGTAGTTGTTGTATAGCGGTAGTAGTAGTACTAGTAGAAATAGCAGGAGTAGGAGTAGCGACACTACCAACAGCAGTAGGAGTAGGAGTAGCAGTAGTAGCAGTAGTGGCAGTAGTCATAGAAGTAGTAGTAGTAATTGTAGCCGTATTAATAGCCGTAGTAGAAGTAGCAGTAGTAGTACCCGTAGTAGTAGTAGTAGTTGCGGTAGCTGAAATAGTAGTAGTAGTAGTAGTAGTAGTAGTAGTAGTCATAGTAGTCATAGTAGAAGTAGTAGTAGTAGTAGTAGTAGTCGTAGTAGTAGTAGTAGTAGAAGTAGTAACAGCAATAGTAGTAGTAGCAGTAGCAGTGGTCGTAGTAGTAGTAGCAGCAATAGCTGCAGTTGTTTTAGTAGTAGTGTAAGTTGTAGGAGTAACAGTTGTAATAGCAGTAGGAGAAGTAGTAGTAGTGGTAGTAGTAGTAGTAGAAGTAGTAGTAGTTGTAAAAGTAGTAGTAGTAGCAGCAGTAGAAGTAGCAATAGTAGTAGAAGTATAAGTAGTAGTAGCAGTAGAAGTATAAGTAGTAGTAGGAGTAGGAGTAGCATTACGTGTAGGAACCCAAGTAGTAGCAACAGTAGTAGAAATAATAGAAGTAATAGTAGGAGGAGTAGTAGTAGCAGTACTAGTTGCAGAAGTAATAGTATGGGAAAATAAACAATAGTAGAAGTAATAGTAGTAGTAGTAGTAGTAGTAGTTGTAGTAGTAGCGGTAGTAGTCGGATTAGTAGTACCAGCAGCACTAGTAGCATTAGTGGCATTAGTAGTAGTAGTAGTAGTAGTACTAGTAGTAGTAGTAGTTACAGTAATAATAGCATTTGTAGCAGTTGTAGCAATTATAGCTGTAGCAGCAGCGGCGACAGTTTGAGTAGAAGCAATAGTCGTTGCAGTGGTAGTAGTAGCAGTAGTAGTAGTACTATTAGCTGTAGTAGTATTAGCAATAGTAGTAGCAATAGTTGCAGTAGTAGTAGCAGCGGCAGTAGTAGTAGCAATAGATGTAGAAGAAGTAGTAGTAGTAGTACTAGTAGTGATAGTTGTAGCAGTAGTAGTAGTAGTAGTAATAGTGGCAATAGTAATAGTAGTAGTAGTGGAAGTAGTTGGACTAGTAGTAGCTGCAGTAGCATTAGTAGAGGTAGTAGTAGTACTAGTAATAGTTTTGGGAATAAGCATAGTTGTAGCATTTGTAGTATTAGCTGTAGTAGCAGAAGTAGTAGTAGTAGTCGTAGTTGTTGTATCTCCAACAATTGTAGTAGTAGCAGCAGTAGCAGTAGTAGTAGAAGGTGTAGTACGAATAGGAGCAGAAGTGGAAATAATAGCAGTAATACCAGTAGTAGTAGAAGGGGTTGTTCTAGCAGAAATAGCAGAAGCAGTAGCAGTATAGTTGCAATAGTAGTAGTAGCAATAGTAGAAATAGTAGTAGTTGGAGTAGCAACAGCAGTAGTAGGAGTAGTAGCACTAGCAACAACAGCAGTAGTCGTAGTAGTAGTACTAGTAGTATTAGTAGTAGTAGTAGAGGTCGTTGTAGCAGCAGTAGTATCATTAGCCGTAGCAGAAGTAGCAGTAGCAGTAGCAGTAGTAGTACCTGTAGTAGTTGTAGTAGTTGCAGTAGTAGTAATAATAATAGTAGTAGTAGTAGTAGCAGTAGTAGCAGTAGTAGCAGAAGAAGTAGCAGTAGTAGAAGTAGTCGCAGCAATAATAGTAGTAGTCATAGTAGTAGTAGCAGCAATAATTGTTGTAGTAGTAGTAGTAGTAGTAGTAGTAGTACCAGAAGTAGTAGAAGTAGTAGTAGTGGATGTTATAGTAGGAACAGTATTAGTGGGAGTAGCAAAAGTATTAGTTGTTGTAGAAGTAGAAATAGTAGCTATAGTACTAGTAGTAGTAAAAGTAGTAGTAATAGAAGTAGTTGTATTAATTGTAGTAGCATAACTAGTAGTAGCTGTAGGAGTAGCATTACCTGTGGCAACCAAGGTAGCAATAGTAGTTGCACAAATAATAGTAGTAGTAGTAGTAGTAGCAGTAGTAGTAATTGCAGCAGCAGTAATAGCTTTAGCAGTAGTAATAGTAGTAGTTTGAGCACCAGTCGCATTAGTAGTATAATAGAAGTAGTTGTAGCAGTACTTGTTCTTGTAGTAGTAGTAATAATAGTAGTAGTAGTTGTTGTCGTAGTAGTAGTAGTAGTAGTAATAGGAGTAGTTGTAGTTGTTGTAGTAGCTGCATTAGTAGTAGTAGTGGGAGTAGTAGAAGTTGTAGCTGCAACAGTTGTAGTAGTAGCAGTAGTAATAGTAGTACTAGTAGAAGTAGTAGAAGTACTAGTCATAGTACTACTTGTATTAGAAGTAGTAGTAGCTGTGGAACTAGTAGTAGTAGTTGGAGTAGCATTACATGCAGGAAATAATGTAGTAGCAGTATCAGGAATGATAATAGTAGTAGTTGGAGTAGTTGGAGTTGTAGTAGCAGTAGTAGTAATAATATAAGTAGTAGTAGTAGTTGGAGTAGTAGTAATAATAGCAGTAGTAGTAATAGTTTTAGTAGTAGTTGGAGGACTAGTTGCATTAGTAGTACCAGTAGTCGTAGTTGCAGCAATGGTAGCAGCTGTAGTAGTAGTAATAATAGTAGTAGTAGTAATAGTGGTAGTAGTAGTAATAGTAGTAGTAGTAGTAATAGTAGTAGTAGTAGCAGTAGCAGTAGTAGTAGTAGTAGTTGTTGTTATTGTAGTAATAGTAGCAGCAGTAGTAGTGGTAGTTGTAAAAGGAGTAATCGCAGTAGTAGCAGTAGCAATAAAAGTAGTCACTGCAACTGTAGTTGTAGTAGAACTAGTGGTAGTAGCAACAGTAGTAGTCTCATAGTAGTAGTGGAAGAAGTAGTAGTAGTTGTCACAATAGTTGTTGTCAGTGCAGCAACAATATTAGTAGCAGTAGTCACAGTAACTATAGTTGTAGTAGCACTAGTAGTGGCGGCAATAGTAGCAGAAGTAGTAGTGTTGTTGTTGTAGTGGTAGTAGTAATAGTAGCAGTAGTAGTTGTTGTTGTAGGTACAATTGTAGTAATAGTAGAAGTGGCAGTAGAAGTAGTAGTGGTAGTAACAGCCATAGGAGTAGCAGTAGTTGTAGTAGTAGTAGCCGTGGTGGAAGCAATAGTAGTGGTAGTAGTTGAAGTAGTTATGGCAGCAGAATCAATAGTTGGAGAAGTAGTAGTAGTTGTAGTAGTAATAGTAGTAGTAGTAATAGCAGTAGCAGTTGTACCAGTCGTAGTAATTCGAGTGGTAGTTGTAGTAGTAGCAATAATAGTAGCAGTAGTAGTCGTAGTAATAATAGTAGTAGTGGTAGTAAGTACTAGTAGTAAAAGTACTAGTAGTAGGAAAAGAAGTAGTAGTAGCAGTAGCAGTATTATTAGTATATATTTTCGTAGTAGTAGTTGAATTACTAGTAGTAGCAGTAGTAGCAATAGTTGCAGTAGTAGTTGTAGTACTAGTAGTAGGAGTCGTTGCAGTAGTAGTAGTAGTAGCAATAGTATTAGTAGTTGTAGCAGGTGCAGCAGTAGAAGCAGCAGCTATAGTCTGAGTAGAATTACTTGTAGTTAAAGTAGTAGTAGAAGTAGTAGAAGTTGTTGTTGTAGTAGTAGTAGAAATAGTAATAGCAGCAGCAGTAGTAGTGGTAGTAGTAGCAGCAGCAGCAGTAGTAGTAGTAGTAATAGAAGTAGTAGTAGTAGTAGTAGTAGCAATAGTAGTAGTTCTAGTAACAGTAGCCGTAATAGTAGTAGAGGTAGTATTAGTGGTAGTCGCAGCAGGAATAGCAATAGAAGTAGCAATAGTAGTGGCAGGAATAGTAGCCATTGTAGCAGTAGTAGTACTAGTAGGAGCAAGAGCTGTAGCGATAGTAGTGGTAGTTCTGGCAGCAGTAGTAGAGGTAGTTGTAGCAGTAGTAGCAGTGGCAGTAGTAGATGTGGAAGTAGTAGTAGTAGCAGCTGCAGTCATAGTTGCACGAGAAGTAGTATTAGTTGTTATTGTGGGAAAAACAACACAAGTAGTAGTTGTTATTGCAGTTGCAGTTGTTGTAGTACAGTAGTAATAGTAGTAGCAGTAGTAATAGTAGTAGTTGTAGCAATAGTAATAGTAATAATTGTAGTAATAGTAGTAGTAACAGTAGTAGTAGTAGTAGCAGAAGTAGCAGTAGTAGTCATAGTAGTAGTCATAGTTTTTGTATCTGCAGTAGTAGTAGCAGTAGCGGCAATTGCAGTAGTAGCAAAATCATTAGTACTAGTAGTAGTGGCAGTGGTAGTTGCTGCAGAAGTTGTAGTAGTAGTAGTAGTACTAGTAGAAGTAGTAGAAGCAATAGCAGTATTGTTGCAGCAGTAGGAGAAGTAGTAGTAGTTGTAGTAGATGTAGTAGCAACAGTAGCTACAATAGTAACAGTAGTAGTAGCAAAATTAGTAGTAGTAGTAGTAGTAGTAGAAGTAGTAGTAGTAGCAGTAGTAGTTTTAATAGCCAAAGTAGTAGTAGTAGTAGTACTAACAGTAGTAGTAGTAGTAGAACTAACAGTAGTAGTAGTAGTAGTAGCAGCAGCAGCAGCAGTAGTAGCTATAGCAGTAATAATTGTAGTAGTAGTAGTAGCAGTTGTATGAATTGTAGTAGTGGTAGAAGCAACAATAGTAGTAGCAGTAGAAGAAGTAATTGTTGTAGTCATAGCAGTAGTAGCAGTGGTAGTAATAGTAGTAGCAGAAGTAGCAGTAGAAGGGAAAATGGTTAGTAGAAGCAATAGGAGCAGTTGTAGTATTAGTAGTATAAGTTTTAGTAGTAGTAGTTGGATTAGTAACAGTAGTGCCAGTACAAGCAGCAGCAGTAGTAGCAACATTATTAGTTGTAGCAGTTGTGGCAGTAGTAATAGCAATAGTAGTATAAGTAGAAGTAGTAATAGTTAACGTAGTAGTAGTAGTAGTAATAGTACTAATAGTAGCAGTAGTGGTAGTAGTTGTGGTAGCAGCAGCAGCAGCAGCAGCAGTAGTGGTAGTAGTAGCAATATTAGTAGTCGAAGTAGCAAGAGACATAGAAGTGGCAGTAATAGCAGTCGCAGTAGTAGTAGTTGTTGTAGCAGTGTCGTTAGGTTAGTAGTAGTAGTAGAATTAGAACTAGCAGCAATAGGAACAACAGTAGCAGTGGTAGCAGTAGTAGCCTTTATAGTAGTATTATACTTGTAGAAGCAATAAATGCAGCAGTAGTAGTTGTTGTTGTAGCAGTAGTAGCAGTGGTAGCAGTAGAAGATGTAGTAGTAGTAGAGGTAGTTGTTGCTGTAGTAGCAGCGGTAGCAATAGAAGAGGTAGTAGTAGAAGTAGTAGCCGCAATCGTAGTAGTACAAGAAGTAGTAGTAGTTGTTATTATGGGGAAACTAGTAGTAGTTGTTGTTGTTGTAGAAGTTGTAGTTGTTGTAATAGTAACCGTAGTTGTAGTAGTACTACTAGTAGTAACTGTAGTTGTAGTAGAACTAGTAGTAGTAGCAGTAGTAGTAATAGTAGAAGCAATAGTAGTAGTGAAGTAGTAGAAGTAGTCGCAGTAGTAGTCATAATTGTTGTATTTGCAGTAGTTGTTGTAGTAGCAACAGTTCCAGTAGTAATAAAAGTAGTAGTACTAATAGTAGTAGTAGTCGAGGTATTACTAGTAGTACTAGTAGTAGTAGCAGTGGTAGTAACAGAAGTAATAGTAGTAGTAGTAGAAGTAGTAGCAGTATAGCTGTAGTAGTAGTAGCAATAATTGAAGTAGTAGGAGAAGTAGCAGTGGTCGTAGTAGTTGTTGTAGCAACAGTAGCTACAGTAGCAGTAGTAGTAGAAGTAGTAGTAGTAGTAATAGCAGTAGTACTGTTAATAGCCATAGTAGTATTAGCAGTAGTAGCGGTATTAGTAGCAGTAATACTAACAGTACGAGTAGTAGTAGCAGTAGAAGCAGTAGCAGCAACAATAGTAATAGTAGTAGTAGTAGTAGCAGCAGCAGCAGTAGTAGTAGAAGTAGTAATAGTACAAGCAGTGCGAGCAACAATTGTAGTTGTTGTAGCAGTAGTCGTAGTTGTAGCTGCAGCAATAGTACTAGCAGTATTAGTAGTAGAAGTAGTAGAAGTTGTAGCAGCAACAGTGGTAGTAGCAGTAGCAGTAGCAGCATCAATAGTAGTAGTAGTAGAAACTGTAGTTGTAGTATTAGTAGTAGCGGAAGTAATAGTAGTCATAGTAGTAGTTGTAATAGAAGTACTAATAGTAGTACTAGTCATAGTAGTAATAATAATAGTAGTAGTAGTAGGAGTAGTACAATTAGTAGAAGTAGTAGCACTAGTAGTAGTAGCTGAAGTACTAATAGTAGTATTGGTAGAAGCAGTAGCGGTAGTAGTAGTTGTAGTAGAAGTTGAATTAGTAGTAGTATTAGTAATAGTAATAATAATAGCAGCGGTAATAGTAGCCGTAATAGTAGCAGTAGTAGTTGTTGTTGTAGTAGTATTTCTGTTAGTATAACTAGTATTAGCAATTGTAATAATAGTAGAATTAGTAATATCAATTGTAGCAGTAGCAGCATTAGTAGCAATAGTAGTTGTAGAAGTAGTAATAGTAGAAGTAATAGTAATAGCAACAGCAGTAGTAGCAATTGTTGCAGTAGTAGTAGCAGCAATAGTAGCAGTAGTCGTGGAAGAAGTAGCAGTAGTAGCAGTACTTGTGCTACTACTACTACTATTCCGACACCTACTACTACTGCTACTATTATTACCGCTACAACTTCTATTACTGCAACTGCTTCTGCTACTACTGTTATTGCTACTGCAACTACTACAACTCCTCCTCCTCCTACTACTACTATTACTACTACTTCCATTACTACCACTACTACTACTATGACTACTCCTACTAGTCCTACCCCAAGTACTACTACTACTACTACTAAAACTACTACTACTACTGCTACTACTACTACCACAACTACTAATACTAAATTACTACTACTTCTACTGTTGTTACTACTACTCCTACTCCAAGTCACACTATTACTACTAATACCACTATTACTACTACTACTACCGCAACTACCACTACTACAACTATAACTATTACTCCTACTGCTACTACTACTTAATACTAGTACTACTACTAGTACTTCTACTGCAACTACTACTACTACTGCTATTGCGGCTACTACTACTTATACTACTATTGCTTCTGATACTTCTACGACTATTGCTGCGACTACCACTATTACTACAACTACTCCTCCTATTATTGTTTCTACTACTATTCCTACTACGGCTGCTGCTACTACAACTACTATTACTACAATTACACCAACTAGAACTTTTGCTACTACTTCTACTACTCCTATTGTTACTAGTACTACTAATACTACTACTACTAATATTACAACAACAACAACTACTACTATTACAACTTCTACAACAATTACTACTACTAATACTACTATTATTACTACTATTTCTACTACTGCTACTACTTCTACTACAACTACTACCACTACTACTACTCCTACTACTACTCTTAGTATAAAAAAAACAACAACAACAACAACTACTACTACTACTTCTACTACTATCACAAATACTACTAGTACAACAACAACTACTGCTACTGCTACTACTACTTCAACTGCCACTGCTACTACTACTGCAACTACTACTGTTGCTACTTCTATTGCTACTGCAACTATGACTACTTGTACTACTATTGCAACTACTGCTACTAATACTACAGCCACTATTACTACTACTGCTACTACTATTGCTACTAGTACTACTACTCTTATTACTGCTACTTCTAGAACTACTTTAGTTACTCTAATTACTGCTACTCCTACTAATACTACTTCTGCAATTACCAGTATTATTTTTAATACTATTACTACTACTACTACTAATACTTCAACAATCATAACTACGACTACTACTGCTACTACTTCTGCTAGTACTACTACTTCTACTACAACTACTGCAAAGACTACTACTACTACAACAACAACAACTGCTACAATTGGTATTGCTTCTAGTGGTACTACTACAACTTCTCCAACTACTACTGCTGCTACTACCACTACTACGACTACCGTTACTATTACGATCGCTACTTTTGCCACTACTACAACTACTACTACAACAACAACAACTACTACTACCATTGCTACTACTACCCCTACTACTATAACAACTACTGTTGCTGCTCTACTGGTGCTATTTCAACTACTACTCCTATTACTGCTGCTACTTCCACTACTAATACTAATACCACTACTACTACCACTACTGCCACTATTACTACTACTACTGCTGCTATTACTGTTATTACTACTTCAACAACTACTACTGATACTACTACTACTACTGCCACTACTACTACCAATACTATTATTACGACTACTGCGGCTACTACTACCGCAACTACTACTACTATTGCTGCTGCTGCTGCTCCTAAACCTACTCCAACTACTACTACTACTACTACTACCCCAACTACTTCAACTACTACAACTACCACTACTGCTACTACTAGAATTACTACCACAACAACAATAGCTAATACTGCTACTATTACTACTCCTACTACTACTACCAGCTATACTACTACTACTGCTACTACTACTACAATTGCTGCTACTCCTCCTACTACTACTACTACTGCTGCTGGTACTACTACTACTGCTACTACCACCACTAATAGTACTACTACTACTTCTAGCACCACCACTACTACTACTACTTCTAGTACTACTACTGCTACTCCTACTACTACTACTGCTGCTGCTGCTACTCCTACTACTACGATAATTACTAGTAGCACTATCATTACTACTATTGCTACTACAACTATTACTACCACTACTACTACTACTATTACAACTACTACTCCTACTACTTCTGTTACTACTACTCCTCAACTATTACTGCTAGTACAATTGCTACTACTGCTACTACTGTTATTACTACTACTACTACTCCGACCCGTGCTACTACTCCTAATACTACCACTACTACTTCTACTACTATACCTACTATTATTACTACTACAACTACTATACCTACTATTACTACTATTACTACTGTTGCTGCTACTACTACTACTAATACTACCACTGTTGCTACTATTAGTACAACTACAACAATTGCTACTACTATTACTATTGTTGCTACTCTTAGTATAACTATTACAACTGCTACAAATTAACAACAACAACTTCTACTACAACAACAACTACTACTACTATGCCGACTTTTACTGCTACTACTACTGTTGTTGCTACTACTACTGCTACTACTATTACCGCTACTACTACTACTGCTAGTACTAGTACTGTGACTTATACTACTACAAATACAACTACTGCTATGACTACTACTTCTGCTGCTACTACTACTAACTCTACAACTACTGCTGTTGCAACTACTACTACACTACTACCACTAGTACTCCTACTACTATTATTGCTAGTACTGCTACTACTACTACTACTACTAATAGTACTACTAGAACTACAACTGTTGCTGCAACTGTTACCGCCACAACTACTACTAATACTACTACTACTACAAGCAGTAATGTTACTACTGTTACTACTACTACTAATACTACTACTAATACTACTTCTACTACTTCTACTTATATTACTACTAGAACTACTGTTGCTGCTGGCACTACTACTATCTCTACTATAGCGACTACTACCACTACAACTACTACTACCTCTAATACTACAACTGCTACTGCTACTACTACTACTCCTATAGCTACTACTACTACTCCTACATTGCTACTACTACTACTATTGCTAGTACTACTACATATACTACTAATACAACAATTGCTACAACTGCTACTACTGCTCCTCCTCCTCCTCCTCCTTCTGCTACTACGACCACTGGTACTACTAGTACTACCACATTTACTATAACTACTGCTACTGCTATTACCATTACTACTACTACTACAACTACTACCGTACTTCTTCCTCTACTACTACTAAAACTACTACTACTACTTACTTCAACTATTATTGCTACTACTTTTGGAATAACTACTACAACAACAACTACTACTAGTAGTAGTTCTAGTACAACAACTACAGCCACCACTACTACTACAACTACAACCACCACTACTACTACTACAACTACTACTGCTACTACAACAACTACAACTACAACCACCACTACTACTATTATTACTACTACTACTACTTCTGCTACTACTACTACGACAACTACTACTACTTCTACTGCTATTACCACCACTACTACTACAACTAATCCTATTACCACTACTACTGCTACTATGACTGCGGCTGCTACTACTACTACTACAACTACTTCTACTACTACTATTATTACTGATGTTTCTATTTCTGCTACTACTATTGGAACTTCTAATACTAGTACTTCTGCTGGAACTTTTACTATTACAACAACTGCTACTACTACTACTCCTACTACTACAACTACAACTACTGCTACTGCTACTGTTGCTACTACTATTACACTACTACTACAACTACTATTACTAGCACTACTACTACTCCAACAACTACTACTAATACAACTACTAATACTACTACTACTACTACTTCTAATACTATAACTGCTCCGGCCACGACTACTACTACTACTACTTCTAATACTATAACTGCTCCGGCCACGACTACTACTACTACTACTACTTCTAATACTATAACTGCTCCGGCCACGACTACTACTACTACTATGCCTACTACTGCTGCTACTATTACTGCTACTAGCAGTCCTATTACTACTACTGCTACCTCTACTACAACTACTTCTTATGCGACTACAACGGCTACTGCTAGTACTTCTACTGCTACTTCCGCTGCTACTACTATTACTACTACTACTACTACTTCTTCTTCTACTCATGCTGCTACTATTACTACTACTGCTACTACAAATACTAGTACTACTACTTGTACTACAACTACAAATGCTACTATTATTGCTACTGACTCTACCCTAACCACTACCACTACTGTTGCAACTACTACTAGTACTGCTCCTCCTCCTCCGCTTCCAACAATTATTACTATTACTACTACTAGTGCTATTACATCTACTACAACTACTACTATGAGTAGTACTACTAGTTCTACTCCTGCTACAACTAATACTACTGCTACTACAACTTGTACCATTACTTCTACTTCTCCTGTTACTGCTACAACTTCTGCTACTACTATTGTTACTACTAATACGGCAACTACTATGACTACTACAACAACAACAACTATTGCTACTACTATTCCAGTTACTACTACTCTTATTTTTATGACTACAACTACTTCTACTACTACTACTACAACTGCCACTACTGCTACTGCTACAACCACAACTACTACTACGACTGCCACTACTATTACAATACTACTATAATACTACTACAACTACTACTATTGCTACTACTACTCCTCCTATTTCTACTACTATTTCAACTTCTACTACTACTACTACTACTA
>RXID01021606.1:0-2500 GCA_005019695.1 Trichopus zeylanicus subsp. travancoricus
TAGTTGTTGTAGTAGTAGTGGTAGTACAAGTGTTAGGAGTAGTAGTTGTTGTAGTAGTAGTCAGAGATATAGGAGTCGTAGTAGTAGCAGCAGCAGCATCAATAGCAATAGTAATAGTAGCAGCAATAGTAGTAGTAGTCACAATTGCAGTGGTAGTAGTAGCAGCAGCAGCGGTAGGAGTACTAGTAGTAATAGTACTAGTAGTAGTAGTTATTGTAGTACTAGTAGTAGTAATAGTAGCAGCAGTAGAAGTAGTTTGAGAAGTAGTAGCGGTAGTAGTACTCACAGCAGCAACAATAGTAGCGATGGCAGAGGCAACAATAGGTATAGTAGTAGCCGCAGTAGTAGTTGTACTAGAAATAGTAGTAGTTGCAATAGTAGTAGAAGCAAAATTAGTTGCAGTACTGGCAGTAGTAGTAGTATTAGTAGTTGTAGTGGAAGCAACTAAAGTAGCAGTAGTAGTAGAAGTAGTAGTAGTAGTAGTAGTAGCAGTGGAAGTAGTAATAGCTGTTGTAGTAGTACTAGTGGTAGCAGCAACAACAATAGAAGGAGTACTTTTAGTACTAATAGTAGTAGTAGCAGCAACAACAGTAGTGGCAGCAGTAGCAATAGTAGTAGCCGTAGTAGCAGCAGTTGCAGCATTAGTAGTAGTAGTAGTATCAGATGTACGAATAGCAGTGATAGTAGTAGTAGTAGTAGTAATAGTAGCGGCGGTAGTAGTAGTAGAGGTAGCAGTAGTCACAGTAGTAGTAATTGTAGTGGTAGTCATAGCAGTGGTAGTTGCTGTAGTAGTAGTAGCAGTAGTTCTAGCAACAGTAGCAGTAGTCGAAGCAGTAGCAGAGGTACTAGTAGTAGTAATAGTGTTAGTAGTTGTAGTAGTAGTAGCAGTAATAGTAATTGTAGCAGTAGCAGTAATAGTGTTAGTAGTTGTAGTAGTAGTACTAGTAGTATCATAATTAGTAGCAGACACTATTGCAAAACTAGAAGTAGTAGTTGCAGAGGTACTAGCAAAAGTGGTAGTAGTAGTAGAAATTATAGTAGCAGAAGTAATAGTAGTAGCAGCAGCAGCAGTAATAGTTGTAGCACTAGTGCTAGTAGTTAGCAGTTGTAGTAATAGTTATATTAGCTGCAACAAAAGTAGTAGTAGCCGTAGTAGTAGTAAGGGTAGTTGTAGAAGTAGCAAGATTAGTAGTACTAGCAGTAGTGGTAGTAGCTGCAACAGCAATAGTGGTAATAGTAATAATTGTTGTAGCAGTTGTAGTACTAGTAGTAACAGTAGCAATTGTGGAAGTAGTAGCAGTTGTACCAGCAGAAGTAGTAGTTGTAGAAGTAGAAGCAATAGTAGTAGCAGCAGTAGGAACAATAGAAATAGCAATAGCAGTAGTATTAGTAGTAGTAGTAGTAGTACCAGCAGTATCGGTTGCAGTAGTAGTAGCAATAGTAGTAGTAGAAGAAGTAGTTGTAGCAGTAATAGCAACATCAGCATTAGTAGCAGTGGTAGTAGTAGTTGTAGTAGTAGTAGTAGTT
Organism: Trichopus zeylanicus subsp. travancoricus; assembly: GCA_005019695.1. NCBI lineage: Eukaryota > Viridiplantae > Streptophyta > Magnoliopsida > Dioscoreales > Dioscoreaceae > Trichopus > Trichopus zeylanicus. The sequence continues at coordinate 1,528 of RXID01021606.1, forward strand.
GTTGTTGTTGTAGCAGTAGCAACAACAGCAAAATTAGTAGTAGTGGTAGTAGCAACTGTAGTGGTCGTCGTAGTAACAGTAGTAGTAGTTGCCATAGTAGTAATAGTAGTAGCAGCATCAGCAGTAGCAGCAGTAGTAGTAGTAGTAGCAGCAGCAACAACAGCAGTAGTAGTAATAGTAGTAGTAATAGTAGCAAAAGTAGTTGTTGTACGAGTAGTAGCAGTATTAGCAGTAATAGTTGTTGTTGTAGTGGTAGTCATAATAGTAACTGTAGTTGTAGTAGTAGTAGTAGCGGTAGTAGCTATTGCAACAGCAGTGGCAAGAGTAGTGATGGTAGTAGTAGTAGTAGTACAAGTCGCAGCAGAAGTACTAGTAGTAGCAATAGCAGTTGTAGTACTAGCAGCAGCAGTACCGTCAAAAGTAGTAGTTGTACTAGCCTAGGAGTAGTAGTAGAAGTAGTAGTAACAATAGCCACAGCAATAATAGTAGTATTAGTAGCAGTAGAAGTAGTAGCAGAGTAGTGGCGGTGGTAGTAGCAACTGTAGTTGAAGTCGAATCAATAGCCGTAGCAATAGTAGCAAAAACAGGAGTAGTAGTTATAGTGATAGTAGTAGTAGCAGTAGTAGTATTTGTAGTTGTAATAGTAGTAGATGTAGTATTCCTAGTAGTAGTAGTAGACGTAGCAGTAGTAGTTGTTGTACGAGCTGAAATACGAGTAGTAGTAGCACAAGATGTCGTAGTATTTGGAGTTGTAGAAGTCGTAGGAGCAGAAGCAGGTAGTATTTGGAGTTGTACTGGCAGTCGTAGGAGCAGAAGCAGGTGCTGGAGTACAACCACTACTACTACTACTACTACTATTACTATAACAACAAACAACAACAACATCTACTACAACAACAACAACAAATACTACTATTACTAGTACTACTACTACTACTACTACTACTATTACTACAACAATAACAACAACAAC
>RXID01021606.1:7500-78788 GCA_005019695.1 Trichopus zeylanicus subsp. travancoricus
CAACTCCTACTACAACTACAACTACTACAGCTCCAACTATGACTACTGCTACTACTACAACAACTACTACAACAACTGCTACTTCTACTACTATTATTATTGTTACTTCTAATACTACTTCTACACTTGTTACTACTACCACTGCTGCTGCTTCTACTACTACTGCTACTATTGCATCTACTAAAGTTGCTATAACGACTAGTACTAGAACTACTTCTACTACTCCTACTCGCATTCCTACTACTACAACAACAATTGCTACTACTAGTACCACTACTACTACTCTCGCAACTCCAACTACTACGACTCCTACAACTACTCCTACTCCTACTCCGACTCCCACTCCCACTATTGCTACTACGACTCCTACTACTACTACTACTACTACTACTACAACAACAACTACTACCACAACCTCTACTACTACCACTACTACTACTACAACTACTACTACTACTACTAACAATAATAATAATAATAATACTTCTACTAATACTATTACTACTACTTCTACTACTGCTACTACTACTACTATGACCACTGCTACCACTTCTACTATGACTACTATGACCACCACCACTACTACTTCTGCTACTACTATGACCTCTACTACTGCTTCAACTTCTACCACAGCTATTAGAACTTCAATGACCACTAATACTTCTACTATTACCACTACTGCTATTACAATTACTACTACTGCTACTACTACTACAATACTACTACATTACTGCTACAGCTACTTCTACAAGTACCACTACTACTACTACAACTACAATTATTACAACTAATAATAATACTACTACTACACTACTGCTACAGCTACTTCTACAAGTACCACTACTACTACTACAACTATAATTATTACCACTACTACTACTCTCGCTACTCCAAATACTACGACTCCTACAACTACTCCTACTCCTACTCCTACTCCCACTCCCACTATTGCTACTACTACTCCTACTACTACTACTACTACTACAACAACAACAACAGCTACTACTACAACCTCAACTACTACTACAACTACTACTACTACCACTACTACTACTACAACAACAACAACAACAACAACAACTACTACTACTACTACTACTAATAATAATAATAATAATAATACTTCTACTAATACTATTAGTACTACTTCTACTACAGCTACTACTAATACTATGACCACTGCTACCACTTCTACTATGACTACTATGACCACCACCAATACTACTTCTACTACAACTATGACCTCTACTCCCGCTTCTACCAATACCATAGCTACTAGAACTTCAATGACCACTAATACTTCTACTACAACCACTACTGCTATTACAATTACTACTACTGCTACTATTACTACACTACTACTACACTACTGCTACAGCTACTTCTACAAGTGCCACTGCTACTACTACAACTACAATTATTACCACTAATAATAATACTACTACTACACCAAATAATACTTCTACTTCTCCAACTGCTACTATTACTACTACTACTACTATTATTCCCCCTACTTCTACTTCAACTCTTCCAACACTAGCACTACTCCTACTACTATTACTACTATCGCAACTAGTACTGCTACAACTTCTACTACTATTACTATTACTAGTACTACTACTACTACTACGATTACTTTTTCTAGTACTACTACTATGGCTACTACTAGTACTACTCCACCAATTACTATTACTACTATTACTACAACTATTACTATTACTACTACTACTGCTACTGCTACTGCAAGTACTACCACTACTGTTACTACTACTACTAATACTACAACAACTATTACTACTGCAGTTGCTGCTACTATACATCCTCTTCATCCTCCTCCTCCTCCTCCTCTTCCTACTACTACTACTACCTCTGCTACTGCTACTACAACTAATACCACTACTACTTCTGCTACTACTACTACTACAACTACTATAGCTCCTACTATGGTAGTTGCTACTATATCTACTTCTACTACTTCTACTCCCACTAAAATAATTACTATTATTATTGTTACGCCTAATACTACAACTACTCCAATTACTACTAATACTACCACTGCCACTACCTCGACTACTACTATTACGACTACTGCATTTTTTGTAGTTGCTACAACTACTATGACTCCTACAACTACTCCTACTCCTACTCCTACTCCTACTATAACTACTACTACTGCTACAAATACTACTACTCCTACAACAACAACAACAACAACAACAACAACTACTCCTACTCCTACGCCTGCCACTACTATTGCTACTCCTACTCCTACCCTTAATACTATGACTTCATCTACTACTACTACTACTACTATGACTACTACTCCTACTACTAATACAACAACTGCTACTACTACTACTGCTTCTTCTATTACAACTACAACTGCTAGTTCTACTACTACTATGACTGATTCAGTTACTACTACTAGTACTACTACTACAATTACAATAACTACTACAACTAATACTATTATTTCTATTACTAATACTTTTGCTGTTGCTACTCTTGCTACTATTACTGCTACTACTACAACTGCAACAACTCTTACTAGTACAACCTCTACTACTACTTCCACTGTTACTACTACTAATACTCGTACTCATACTACTATTACTGCTATTGCTACTCCTACAGCTCCTTCTGCTGCATCTAACACTATTATTTCTATGACTCCTACTACTACTATCGCTACAGCTACTACTACAGCAACAACTGCTATTACTACTACTGCTCCTACTATTGCTACTTATACTGCTACTAATCAATTACTGTTGCCACTACAGTTGCTACTACTACAACCACCACTTTTACTAGTACTACTACTTCTACTCCTACTTCTACTGCTACTTTTTCCACTACTGCTTCTTCTGCTACTGCTACTACAACTTCTACTACTACTTTTCCTACTACTACTAGTGCTACCACTGCTACTACTGCTGTCACCACGACAACGACTACTTCTACCACTGTGACTACTAGCACTACTACTACTACTACTACTACTACTACTACTACTGCTGCTACTACTACTACAACTACTACTATTACAATAGCCAGCACTACTACTCGTACTTCTACTACTACTACTACCATTGCTGCTACTATTACCACTACTCCTACTATTACTACTACTACTATTACTATTACTACTGCTACTACAACTTCTAAGGCTTATAGTACTACTATTACTTATACTAGTACAACAACAATTACTACCGCTACCACTTCTACTTCTACTACTACGACTACTAGTTCTACTACTACTACTACTACTACTATTATTGTGACTTATGTTACTACTCCTACAATTAAAACTACTACTGGTACTACTGCTACCACTGCTACTACTGCTGCTACTGCTACTACTACTACTGCTACTACGAGTACTTCTAGAACTACTATTACTACTACTACTACTATTACTACTGCAACTACTACTACCACTATTACAACTATTACTACTACTATTACTATTCTTACTACAACTACTACTATTGCAGCTATTGCTACTACTCCTACCACGTCTCCTACTACTTCTATAACTACTACCTTAACTAGTACTGATACTACTTCTACTACTGCTTATACAACTACTACAGCTACTACTTCTGTAATTGCTACTATTGCTACTGCTGCTGCTACTGTCGCTACTACTACTACTGCTGCTACTAGTACTGCAACTGCTGCTGCTGCTACTACAACTTCCAATACTACGACAACAGCTGCTACTACTACAATAACTACTACTAGTACTACTGTAGCTGTTGCTGCTACTACGACTCCTCCTCCTCCTCCTCCTACTAGTGGTACAACTACTATAACTTTTACTGCTAGTATTACTATCACTACTGCAACTACTTACACTACACCAACAACTACTACAGCTGTGACTATTGCGACCGCTACTACTATTACCTCAACTGCTACTCCAACTGCTACTGCTGCAACTACTGCTACTACTAATTTGAATACTCCAACTAGAACTATTAGTAATACTACTATTGTTACTACTACTATTCTACCTACTACTACTACGACTACTCCTACTACTACTACTATTATTACTACAACTACGACTACTACCACTGTTGCTACTAATACTACAACTCCAAATAGTACTACTACTACTACTACTACTACGAATACTACTGCTACTCCTGCTATTGGTACTACACTCCTACTACTACTCCTGCTATTATTACTACTACTATGAATACTACTGCTACTCCTGCTACAACTATTACTGCTCCTACTACTTTTCTACTTTTACGACTAACACTCCTACTACTAGTACTAGTACTATTACAATTGCGACTACCACTACTACTACTACTACTTCTACTAGTACTACTGCTACTAGTACTACTACTGCTAGTACAACTACAACGACAACAACAACAACTACTACTACTATCGCTACTACTATTACTACAAATACCGCTACAACTATTACTACTACTACTAGTACAACTATTACTACTGCTACTACTGCAACTACTACTACAGCTGCCACTTCTACTATTACTATTACTACTACTACTACTACTACTCCAACTATTACTACTACTCATATGACTACTACTACGAAAACTACTACTATTACTAGTGCTACTTCTACCACTACTACTACCACTACTTCGACCCCTACTATTAGAACTTCTACCACTATTGCTACGACTACTACCGCTACTACTACGATTGATGCTACTAATACTACTACCAAAGCTACTATGGCTACTGCTACTACTTCTGCTACTAATACTACCACCACTACTATTGCTACCACTACTACTACTACCACTACGACTACAACTTCCACAGCTACCACAACTACAAATACTACTACTCCTAGTACCACTTCTATTGCTACCACTGCTACCACCACTACTATTGCTACCACTGCTACTACTACCACTACGACTACAACTTACACAACTACCACAACTGCAACTACCACCACCACCACCACCACCACCACTACTACTACTACTACAACTGCTGCTGCTGCTACTGCTACTACTATTACTATTACTGCTGCTGCTACTACTGCTACTACTATTACTACTACTACGACTACCACTACTACTACTATGACTACTGTTGCTGCTCCAACTACCGATACTACTACTTCTACTACTTCTACTACTACTACTACTACTTCTGCTACTAGTGCTATTACTACTACTGCTACTACTACTACTTTTAATACTACTACTACAACTACTACTTTTACTACTACTACTACAACTACTACTGCTACTAGTTTTGCTACTACTACCGCTAGTACTACTACTAGTACTATTGCTACTACCGCTACTATGGCCACTACGGCTACTACTGCTACTCCTGTTACTACTGCAACTACTGCTACTACTGCTACTACTACTATTATTATCACAACGACTACTCCTATTTCTACTGCTCCTTCTGCTTCTACTACTACTCCTTCTAGTACTATAACTACAGCTACAATAAGTTCTACTGCTGCTACAATTAGTAGCACAACTTCTTCTAGTACTACTACTAATGCAACTACTACTGATCCTGATGCTACTACAACAACTACCGCCGCTATTATTGCTACTACTGCTACTACTTCCACTACTACTACTAGTACTACAAATACAACTACTACTGTTGCTGCAACTACTACTACGGCTGCTTCTCCAACTACTACTGCTGCTGCTGCTGCTGTAGCTGCTACAACTACTACTCCTCCTCCTACTACTCCTCCTCCTACTTCTACTACTACTACTACTACTGCTGCTGTTGCTATTGCTACTAATAATATTGTGGTTGCTACTACTCAACATCTCGAACTATTACTACTTTTGCTACTACTACCACTGCTACTTTTTCGCTACTACTGCTACTACTGCTACAACAACTACTACTACTACTAATAGTACTGCTACTGCTCCGACTACTGCTACTACAACTACAACAACCACAATAATTACTGTCACTGCTACTACTGCCAATACTACTACTACTATTACTACTACAATTACCACCACTGCTACTACTACTATTTCTACCACTACTACGGCTACTATTACTACCACTACTTCTACTGCTAATATTACTACAACTACTACTACTACCACCACTACTGCCACTTCTACTACAACTACAACTTCTCCTAATACGACTACTAGTACTAATGCTTCTACTACTTCGCCTATTGCCACAACTGCCGCTCCTACTTCTACTGCAACAACTACTGCTACTATTGCTACTAGTGCTGCTAATACTCCTACTACTGTGAAAACTACAACTACTATTACTGCTATGACTGTTGCTGCTACTGACTACTTCTTCTCCTACTATTACTATTGCTACTACTTCAACAACTACTGCAACAACCACTGCTACTATTAATACTACTTCTACCACTACTACTACAACAACTATTGCAACTACTACTATTGCAGCTACTACTACTACTTCTATTGCTATAGATACTATGACTACTACTACTATACCTATTACTACCAATACTACTATTACAACTAATATTACTACTACTATTGCTACAACTACTTCTACTACTATTACTATTACTACTACTACTACTACTGTTACAACTACTGCTACTACTGCTATTATTACTACTACTACTATTGCAATTGCAAATAACACTACTACTACTACGACTACTATGACTATGACTACGGTTACTACTACTGCTGCTCCGACTGCTACTACTCCTACTACTACTCCTCCTCCTCCTCCTCCTCCTCCTCCTCCTACTACTACTACTACTACTCGTACTACTACTGCTACTACTACTACCCCTGCACCTACTACGACCCCTACTCCTACACCGATTCCTATTACAACCACAACTGCTTCTACTAATACTACTACTATAACTACTTGTACTACCACTACTACAACTACTTCTACTACTGCTATAAGTACTACTACTACTGCTACTACTGCCACTGCTATTACTATTGCTACTACTACGACTGCTATTACTACCACTACTACTACTAGTACTCGTACGGCTACTAATAACACAACACCTACTGCTGCTGATGATGTTGCGGCTGCAAATCCTACTACTACTACTACTACTACTACTACGACTCCTCCTCCTCCTACTTATACAACTAGCATTACTACTGCTGCTAATACTACTACAATTACTATAATAACTGCTACTACTATTGCTACTACTACTACTACTACTACTACTACTACTACTACTACTACTACTACTACTACTACTACTACTACTACTACTACTACTACTACTATTGTTGTTGTTGCTGCTGCAACTACTACTTCTACAACGACTGTTGCTACAACAACAACTACCACTACTACACCTATTAATACTAGTACCACTATAGCTACTACCACTACTACTAATATTACTACTACTATTGCTACAAGTACTTCTACAACTATTACTACTATTACTATTACTAGTACAACTACTCCAACTACTGCCATTATATCTCTTATTACTACAACAATTGCTTCTACTACTACTGCTACTACCACTACTGCTGCTGCTACTGCTGCTACTACTACTAATATTCCTCCTGCTATGACTACTAGTTCTTAGATTACTGCTCCTACTACTACTACTACTCCTACAACAACAACTACTACTACAACCCGGACTGCCACCCTACTCCAACTCCTACTCCTACCACTACTCCGACAACTACAACTACTACAAGTACTACTACTCGTACAGCTACTGCTACTACTTCTACTACTGCTACTTCTACAACCATTACTACTGTAACTACTATTACCACTACTACTCCTATAGCTGCTACTACTAGTACTAGTACTACTACTATTGCAGCTACTACTACTACTACTATTTCTATTACAAGGATAACTGATACTACTCCTACTCCAACTCCTATTGCTACAACTACTACTACTACCACTACTTCATTTACTATTACTCCAACTCCTACTCTTACTACTACTACTAATACTACTACTAATGCTACTAACACTACCTCTACTGTTACTAGTCATACTACTACTAATACTACTAACGCTAATACTACTACAACTACTGATAATGCTACTTCTTCTATACCAACAACAATAACTACTACTACTACTCCTACTCCTACTCCTGCTCCTGCCACTACTACAAATACTCCTATTCCTACTACTGGCACTATGACCCACACTCCTACTCCTACTCTGACTCGTACTACTGCTAGCACTGCTACTACTAATACTACTACTACTACTACAACTACTACTATTACTACTGCTACTACTACAACTACCACTACTACTACTGTGGCTACTACCACTACTACTACTACTATTACTAGTACTATTTCTACTACTCCTATTACTCCTACTACTACAACTACTATTGCTGCATTAGTACTACTGCTACTACAACTTCTTCTTCTTCTTATTCTTCTACTACTACTACTATGACTAATACTACTACAACTAATGCTACTACTACTACATCTACTAATACCACCACTATTACAACAACTACTACAACTACCTCAGTTGCTCCTATTACAACTACTACAACTGTACCTATTACTACTAATACAACAACAATTACTACCAATACTTCTACTATTATTGCTACCACTACTTCTACTCCTATTACTACTACTACTACTTCTACAACAACTACTACTACTCCTATTACTGCTGCTGCTCCTATTACTGCAAATATAGCTACTACTTATATTGCCACTTCTACTACCTCTGCTTCTACTACTACTACTACTACAATTACTGCTACTTCTTCTAGTACATGTACTACCACTACTACAACTATTACTACAACTACTTCTACTATGGCTACAAGTACTACTATAACAACAACAACTACTACTACTGCCACTACTACTACTACTACTGCTACTACTGGTGATACTACTACTACAACTACTACTACAGCTGCTAATGCTGTGGGTGCAACTCCTACTACTAATACTACTAGTACTACTACAAGACCTACAACTACGATAACCCCTCCTACTACTCATACAAATACCACTATTACTACTCCTACAGCTACTATTAGTACTACAACTACTACAACAACTACAACTATTACTACTACTACTGTTGCTACTATAACTACTACTACTACTACACCTATCACTACTACTAATAATAATACAACTACTACTACAATTACTACTCGTACTACTGCTATCACTACTATTATTACTATTGTTATTGCTATGACTAGTACGGCTACTACCACTACTGCTACTACTACTATAACAATTACAACTTCTACTACTCCTACTACTACTTCTAGTTCTACTATTACTGCTACTACATCCATAACTTCTATATCTACTCCTACGGCTCCTACTACTACTCCTCCTCCTCCTCCTCCTCCTCCTCCTCCTACTACTACTACCACTCCTCCTACTACTATCCCTACTCCTACACCAACTCCTATTACAATAACTACTACTAGTACGACTACTACTACTACTACTACTACTACTACTCCTACTACTACTTGTACTGCTACTACTACAACTACTAGTACAACTAGTTCTAATGCTACTACTACTTTTACTATTGCTACTAGTACCATTACTACTACTACTACTACTACTACTACTGCTACCACTTCTGCTACTACTACTAGTATAACTATTACTTCTACGACTACTACGACTATAATGACTACTGTTGCTACTGCTGCTGCGGTTGCAACTCCAACTACTACTACTACTATTACTCCTACTTCTGTTACTACTACTACTACTACTACTACTACTACTACTACAACTACTGCTACTACAACAAATACGAGTACTACTACTTCTATTACTACTACTACTACAATGACTTCTAATACTACTACTACTACTCCTGCTACTACTATGAGAACCATTACTACTACTACTACTACTGCTCTAATTGCTGCTGCTACTACTACGACTATTACATCTACTACTACTACTATTGCTGCTGCTGTGACTCCTACGCTACAACTGCAACTACTTCTACAACTACAACAACTACTTCTACTCCTACAACTATTGATGCTACTTTTATTATTATTATTATTATTACTACTACTACTACAAGTACTTCTACAACTACTTCTTCTAGTACTTCTACTACTAGCAGTTCTGCTACTATAACTACTCCTTTGAAAACTAGAACTACTACTACTACTCCTTCTACAACTACTTCTCCTACTACTACTACTTTTACTCTGATTGTTGCTATTACTACTAACACTACAACTTCTACTACTATTACTACTACTACTACTACAACAACAACCTCTACTGTTACTACTTCTACTACTACTACTATGACTACCCGTACTACTACTACTACTATTAGTACTACTTATACACCTATTACTACAAATACTACAACAACTACTACAACTACTACAACTATTACTACTACTATTGGTATTACTGCTTCTACTTCTTTTACTACTATAACTATTACTACATCTACTACTACAACATCTATTACTACTACTTAAACTACAATTTTTGCTTATACTATCCCTACAACAACTACTAATACTACGACCACTATACCTACTACTTCTTCTACAACTACTGCTACTAATTCTCCTACTACTACTACTGCTTCTGCTTCCACAACATCTATAGCTACTACTACTACTAACAGTACTACTATAACTACTACTACTACTACTAGTAGTACTACTGCTGCTACCGCTAGGACTATTACTACGACTACTACTATTACTACTGCTGATGCTACTACCACTAATAGCGCTGCTACTACTGCTACTACCACTGGTACTACTGCTACTACGGCTGCTGCTACTATTACTACAACTGCTATGACTACTTCTACTACTAATCCAAATGCTACTAGTACTGCTACTAATCCAAATGCTACTTCTACTACAACTGCTACTTCTATTACTACTACTGTTGTTGTTGCTGCTACTACTACTACTATTACTACCATTGCTGCTACTTCTGCTGCTACTTCCTACTCCTTTAAATACTCCTATTACTTCTCCTACTAATACAACTATTGCTACTATTACTGCTGCTACCACTACTACTATAGCTACTACTACTACTACTACTAGTTCTACTGCTACAACTTTTGCTAATACTACTACTGCAACTATTGTTGTTACTGCAACTACTACTACTAGTACTTCCATTACTTCAACTACTACTAGTACTACTACTAATAATGCTGTTGATGCTGCTACTGCAGCTGTTACTACCACTACTCCTACTGGTACCATTACTATTGCTTCTACTATTATTGCTTCTACAACTGCTACTACTATAACAACTACTACCACAAATACTATAATTGTCAATAGTTCTACTTATGTTACTGCGACTACTATTATTATTACTACTACTTCTACTATTACTACTACTACCATTACAACTACTACTCCTACTTCTACTATTACTACTAGTATGACTACCATTACTGCTCCTACTAATATTACTATTGCTACTATAGCAACTACTACTACTACTTCTGCTCCTACTGCTAATACTATTATTACTCCTACTTCTGCTACTACTTCTATTGCTTCTCCAACTACAACTCCTACTGCATCTACTACTACGCCAACTACTACTACTCCTCCTCCTCCAACTACTACTAGTACTACTATTACTACAATTGCTACTACAACAACACCAACTACTTTTACTACTACAACTAGTACTACAGCTACTTCTGCATCTACTACTACTATTACTCCAAATACACCTACTACCACTACTACTACCATTACTACTAATACTACTATAACATCTATTATTATTACTACTATTGCTACTACAACTACTACTACTACCCCTACAACTACGACTACTTCTAGTACTATTACTGCTACTATGGCAACTACTTCTACTTCTACTTCTACTACTAGTCCTATTACTTCTACTACTATTCCTACTACTATTACTACTACTACTACAGGTGCTACTACTCCCACTTCTGCTGCTAATCCTATCACTACTCCTATGACTACTGCTACTACTACACCTACTAACACAAGAACAACAACTACTACTACTGCAATTACAACTACTATTACTACTGCTACCCCTACTCTTATGGCTACACCCATGGCTACTGCTACTACTATGACCACTATTACCACAACTACTCCGACTATAACTACTACTTCTATTTTTACTAGTAGTAGTAGTAGTACAGCTACAACAACTACTACTAATTCTACTACCAATACTACTGCTCCAACTACAACTACAACTACTACTACGACTGCTAGCACCACTACTGCTAATATGACTACTACTATCTCTAAAACAAAAACTACTACTACTTCTACTACTACTACTACTGTTGGTATTATTAGTACTACTACTACACCTATTACCACAAATACTATAACAACTACTACAACTACTACTGCTACCACTAGTACTACTATTACTATTATAATTGGTATTACTGCTTCTACTTCTTTTACTACTACAACTACTACTACTACATCTACTACTACATCAATTACTACTACTTAAACTACAATTTTTGCTAATACTACCACTACAACAACTACTAATACTACGACCGCTACACCTACTACTTCTTCTTCTACAACTACTGCGACTAATTCTCCTACTACTACTACTGCTTCTGCTTCCACAACATCTACAGCTACTACTACTACTAGCAGTACTAATATAACTAGTACTACTACTACTAGTAGTACTACTACTGCTACTGCTAGGACTACTACTACTACTACTTCTATTACTACTGCTGATGCTACTACCACTAATAGTGCTGCTACTACTGCTTCTACCGTTGGTACTACTGCTACTATGGCTGCTGCTACTACTACTACAACTGCTACGACTACTTCTACTACTAATCCAAATGCTATTAGTACTACTGCTATTACTACTGCGGCTACTACTACTACTATCGCTACTTCTACTACAACTGCCGCTGCGATTACTACTAATGTTGTTGTTGTTGCTACTACTACTACTATTACTACCATTGCTGCTACTTCTGCTGCTACTACTTTTGTTGCTGCTGCTACTTTAAATACTCCTATTACTTCCCCTAATAATACAACTATTGCTACTACTACCGCTGCTACTACTACTACAACTTCTACTACTACTGCTACTAGTTCTACTGCTACTACTTTTGCTAATACTACTACTGCAACTATTGTTGTTGCTGCAACTACTACTAGTAGTACTTCCATTACTTCAACTACTACTAGTACTACTCCTAATACTGCTGTTGATGCTGCTACTGCAGCTGTTACTACCACTACTCCTACTGGTACCATTACTATTGCTTCTACTACTATTGCTTCTACAGCTAATACTACTATAACAACTACTACTACAAATACTACAATTATCAATAGTTCTACTTCTATTACTGCTACTACTATTAGTATTATTACTACTACTACTACTACTATTACTACTACTACCATTACAACCACTACTCCTACTACTACTATTACTACTACTACCATTACAACTACTACTCCTACTACTACTATTACTACTAGTACGACTACCATTACTACTCCTACTAATATTGCTACTACTACTACAGCAACTACTACTACTACTTCTGCTCCTACTGCTAATACTACTATTACTTCTACTTCTGCTACTACTTCTATTGCTTCTCCTACTACAACTCCTCCTACATCTACTACTACGCCAACTACTACTAGTACTACTATTACTACAACTACTACTACAACAACACCAACTACTTCTACTACTACAACTAGTACTACAGCTACTTTTGCATCTACTACTACTATTACTCCAAATACACCTACTACCACTACTACAATTACTGCTACTACTGCTACCATTACTACTAATACTACTATAACATCTATTATTATTACTACTACTGCTACTACAACAACAACTACTACCCCTACTACTACGACTACTTCTACTACTATTATTGCTACTACAGCAACTACTTCTACTTCTACTTCTACCACTAGTCTTATTACTACTACTACTATTCCTACTACTATTACTACTACTAAAGGTGCTACTACTCCCATTTTTGCTGCTAATCATACTACTACTCCTACGACTATTGCTATTACTACACCTACTAACACAAGAACAACAACTACTACTACTGCAATTACAACTACTATTACTACTCCTACCCCTACTCATATGGCTACACCCATGACAACTACTCCTACTACGACCACTACTACTACTACTACTCCTACTAAAACTACTACTTCTATTTTTACTACTAGTAGTAGTAGTACTACAACTACAACAACTACTACTAATTCTACTACCAATACTACTGCTCCAACTACAACTACAAATACTACTACGACTGCTAGCACCACTACTGCTAATATGACAACTACTATCTCTAAAACAACAACTACTACTACTTTTACTACTACTACTACTACTATTACTACTACTGCTACTACTACTACTACTTCTTCTTCTATTGCTGCTGCTACTACTACTACTGCTACTACTACTACTACTACTACTACCACCACTACTATTTACTGCAACTACTACTACTACTCCTCCTCCTCCTCCGCCTCCCCCTGCTACTACTAACACTACTACTACTAGTACTACCACATTTGCTACAACTACCGCTCCTAAAACTACCACTACAACTACTACTGCTTCTACTACTACTACAATAATTACAACTCCTTCTACCACTACTATTATCACTACTATAACTACTACTACTGCTACAACAATGACTACTACTACTACGACTACTACGATAACTATTTCGACTACTACCGCTACTATTACTTCCGCTACAACTTCTACTACCAGAACTACTACTACCTCCATTACAACTACTACTTTTAGTACTACTTCTACAACTACAACTACTACCATTACTACTACTATTACTACTTCTGCTACTACTACTACTCGTACTACTACTATTACAACAAAAACTACTACTACTACTACTACTACGACAACTTCTACCACTTCTACTACTACTATCACTACTACTGCTACTGCTACTACTATTACTACTACTACTACTACTATTACTACTCCCACTACAAGTACTTCTACTGCTACTCCTACTACTACTCCTACTACTACTACCGATCCAACTACTACTGCTACTATTATTACTACTACTCCTACTATTGCTATACTACTATTACTACTACTATTACTACTGCTTCTCCGAGTCCTATTACTACTCCTACTACTACTCCGACTACTAGTTTTACTACTACTACTATTTCTACTACTCTTATCCCAATTACTACTCCTACTATGATTCATACTACCACTCCTACTACTACTACTAGTACTTCTAATACTATTACTATTCGTAGTAGTACTACTACTTTTACTACTATAATTACTAGTCCTACTACAACTGCTACTGCTACTGCTAATGCAACTACTACTACGACCACAACTACTAATCCTACTACAATGGCAACTCCTACTACTAGTAATACTACAACTACTTCTACTAATAATAATAATAATAATAACAATAATAGAACTACTACTTCTACTACTACTACTACTACAACAACAACAATAACAACTACTATGACTCTTACAACTACTACTATAGCTGCTACAACAACAAGTACTACTACCACTACGGCTACTACCACAACAACTACTACTATGACTGATACTACTACTATGACTACTACAACAACTACTACTACTCCTACAACAACTACTACTACTCGTAGAACTTCTATTACTACTACTAACACTACTACTACTCGTACAACTACGACTATTACTACTACTACCCCAATTATTACAAATTCTCCTACTAGAACTACTAATACAGCTACTACTACTACTCCTACTACTACTCTACCTCTTCTACTACCACTACTATGAATACTACTATTACTACTACTACTACTTATGCAACTACTAATACTACTACTACTACTACTAATACGACTACAACTGCAACTACTGCTATAGCTACTTCTACTACTACTGCTGTTGCTGCTGCTACTACTTCTACTACTACTAATACTACTACTAGTACTTGTACCACTACAACTGTTACTATTACTACTACTGCTACTGCTACACCCACTACTACTACTAATACTACTACTACTACTTTTACTAATACTACTACTACTACTACTTCTACTACTACTATTGCTACTACTACTACTACAATTACTACTACTACTACAATAATAACAACAATAACTACAAAACTATTGCTACTGCCATGGCTACTACTATCACATCTACTACTACTACTAGTACTACTACAACTACTTCTAATACTTCTACAACAACTGCTACTACAACTACTACCAGCCCTACGACTACTACTACTGCTGCTACTATTACAACAACAACAACAACCACTACTGCTACTGCAACTACTACTAATACTACCACTACTACTTTTACTACTACTACTTCTGCTGCTCCCACTACTGTTGCTACTTCTGCTCCTCCTCCTCCTCCTCCTCCTGCTACTACTACCTCTACTACTATAGGTACTACCACATTTGCTACTAATCATACTATTACTAGCTCAACCACCACCACTACAAACTACTGCCTACTACTACCTCTACTACCACCAAAAATACTACTTCTACTACTTCTCCTACTTACGCTACAACTCTGATACTATCCTACTACACTACTACAACAACAACTACTTACTACTCCTAAACCATGGTGCTACAGTTACATTCTACTACAACTTACTCCGGCTGCAAATTGCCACCAACAACAACTACTGCTACTACTACTCCTGCTTCTACTACTACTATGATTACTACTGCTACTACTTCTGCTGCTAGTACTATGACCACTACTACTTCTACTACTACTACTGATACAACCGCGATTACCACCACCACGACTACTACTACTCCTATTGCCACTACTACTGCTACTACGACTACTACAACTACTTCTACTACAACTACAACTACTTCTACTACTACTATTATTACTGCTACTTCTACTTTTGCTACAAATATTACTACTCCTAGTACTTCTGACACTGCTGCTACTCCTACTCCCACAATAATTGCTACTACTACTACTACTACTACAACTTCTATTACTGCTACTGCTACTGCTACTACTATTGCTACAACTAGTCCTTTTACAACTAGTACTACTGCTACCACTGCTACTATTGCTACTACTACTACTACTACCTCTGCTACTACTACTACTACTATTACTACTCTATTACTACAGCTACTACTACTAGCATAATTACTATTCCAACAACTAATACTATTACTACAACTAATCCTACTACTAGTATAACTACTCCTACCATGACTACTACTACTACTATGACTACCAATATTGCTACTGCTACTGCTACTACTAGTCCCTATTACTACTACAACTATTGTTACTACTATTACCACTACTACTACTGCTACTATTACTACTACTACTTCTACTACTACTAACTACTACTACCACTACTACTATTGCAACTATTACTACTACTACTTCTACTACTACTACTTCTGCTATGACTACTACTACTACTACTACTATTGAAACAGCTACTACTATCACTACTAGTACCACACCAACAATTACAAGTACTTATTCTGCAATAAATACAAATAGTTTGGCTAATACTGCTACTACAACGGCTACTACTAGTATAGCTACTACTATTGCTGCTATTACTACTCCTACTACTACTATTACTACTGCTGCTGCGACTAATGTTGCTGCTGCTCTTGCTGTTGCTGCTAATACAGATACTTCTACTACTATTGAGATTGCTACTACTAGTACTACTACTACTATTGACACCGCTACTACCACTATAGCTGTCGTTGCTACTGCTGCTACTAAAACAACAACTGCAACGACTACCACTACTACAACTATTGCGACTACAACTACTACTGCTACTACTACAACTCCTTCTGATGCTACTATTCCAACTCCTACTACTATTATTACTGCTACAACTACTAGTACTCCTACTGCTACTACTAATACTACAACTACTACTAATACCACAACTTTTACTACTATTCCTTCTACAAGTACTACTACAACCACTTCTACTACTCCTCCAAGTACTACTACTATAACTGCCACTGCTACTACTACTACTGCAACTCCTACTCCTATGGTCACTCCTACTACTATTTCTACTGCTACAACTACTACTACAACAAAAACTATTGCTAGCACTACCTCTACTACTATTGCTACTACTATTACTGAAACTACTGCTACTGCTGCTACTACTACTGTTGCTACTGGTACAACTACTACAACTCCTATTAACACAACTACTACTGCTATAACTTTTACTACTACTACTGCTACTCCTAACACTCCTACAACTTCTGTGATTACTACTCCAACTACTGCTACAACTACAACACTCCTACTACCACTACTACTACTACTACTACTACTACGACGACTACTACTACTACTACTACGACTACTACTACTACTACTACTACTACTACTACTAGTACTACTGCTAATGTTACTACTATTACGACTACTCCAACTGCTACTATAACTCCTACTACTATTACTACTACTACTACTACTACTACTACTACTACAAATACTGCTCCTACGACTACTAATATTGGTCCTATTGCTACTACTGCGACTACTATGACGATTTATACAACTACCACTACTACTGCTGCTGCTGCTGCTGCTTCTACAACTACAACAACAACTACTACTACTACTCCAACAACTACTGCTACTTCTACTACTCCAACTACTACTACTAGTATAGCTACTACTACTCCTACCGCAACTCCAACTATTTCTACCACTCCTACGACTACTACTACTACTACGCCTACTCCAACTACTACTACTGCTACTACTAGTACTACTACTACTAGAACAATTGCTACTACTCCTACTCCTACTACTACTAGTACTACTACTACTAATACTAACACTACTACTAGTACTACTACTACTACTCCTACACCAACCCTTACTACTACTCCTACTACTAGTCGTACTCCTGCACCTACTATTATTACTACTACTCCGACTATTAATACTAACACTACTACTGCTACCCCTACTATTACTCCTAACACTCTTGCTACTACCCCTACTATTACTCCTAACACTCTTGCTACTACTACTACTGCTGTTGTAGCTACTATTACGATAAATACTTTAGCTTCTACAATAACTACTACTACTACTGCTCATACTACAACTACTACTGCGACTACTCCAACAACTACTACTACTACTATTGCCACTACTACTACTACTGCCACTAATATTTCTACTATTACTGCTACTACTACTCCTACTGCTACTACTATAAGAACTACTACTACTATGACTACTACAATTCCTAATACTACTACAACTATTATTGCTACGACTACTGCTGTTCCTACTGCTATAGCTACTACAAGTCCTATTACTACTGCTACTACTGCCACAACTACAACCACTACTACTATTGCTACTATTACTACTACTACTTCTACTACTACTTCTTTTATGACTACTATAACTACTGTTGCAACTAAAATAGCCACTACTATTACTACTAATACTACACCTACTAGTACTACTACTTGTACGACAATAAATATAGCCACAACAGTAGATACTGCTACTACAACTGCTACTACTACTAGTATTGTAACTACTTTTGCTACTATTACTCCTCCTATTAGTACTATTACTACTGTTGCTACTCTTGCTGTTGTGCTACTATTACTCCTCCTCTTGCTCATGCTATTACTAATACTACTACTACAAGTTCTCCTACATCTACTACTACTACTACAAATACTACTACTACTACTAACACTACTACTTCAATGACTACTACTACTGCTTCTTCTTCTACTACTACTACTACTGCTGCTGCTTCTGTTGCTGCTGCTATTGGTACTGCTCCTCATCATCCTCCTGCTCATGCTATTACTACTACTACTATTACTACGACGATGACTACTACAACTACTACTTCTGCTCCAACTACTACTATAATTACCTATACCAAAATTTGTACTACTACTTCTGCTTCACCTGTTATTGCTACTACTTCTGCTCCTACTATCACTAGTACAGCAACTACTACTACTACTATTCTTACGACTACTACTACTTCTACTGCAACTACTACAACAACAACTACTACTACTACGGCTACCGCTACAACCTCTACTACTCCTACTATGGCTACTAATACACTTCTAAAACACTACTATAGCAACCACTACTAGAGCTACAGCTACTACGACTTCTATGAGTACAACTATTGTTGTTGCTGCTACTAGTACTACACTACTAGTACAACTACTACTACTTGCATTGCTACTACTCCAACAACTACTATTATTACTAATACTAATACTACTACTACTACTACTACTACTACTATTACTACTATAACTCCTTTTGCTACTACTACTACAACTCCTACTACTATTACTACTGGTACAACTTCTAGTACTCCTATTGCTACTACTAATACTATAACTACTACAAATACTACTACTTCTACTACTACTACTACTACTTATACTACAACTCCACTTTTACTACTCCTCCTGGTACAACTACCACAACTACCACTACCACTACCGCTGTTTCTGCTACTACTACTACTACTTCTAATACTACTACTCCAACTTCTACGCCTATGGTTACTCCTACTACTACTTCTACTACTACAACTACTAGTACAACAACTACTACTGCTACTACTACTTCTACTACTATTGCTGCTACTATTACTGAAACTACTACTACTTCTACTACCACTACTACTACCATTCCTACTAGTACTACTACTATAATTCCTATTACCACAACTACTATTTCTATTGCTATTACTGCTATCGCTACAATCTCTACTACTACTACTACTATGGCTACTACTACAATATTTCTACTACACTACTACTGTCACTTCTACTATTGCTACTACTACTACTACTACTTCTACTACTACTACTTCTGCTGCTGCTACTAGTACTACACTACTACTACAACTACTAATACTAGCATAGCTACTACTATGACAACTACTACTATTACTAATAATAATATTACTACTACTACTGCAACAATAACTACTAGTACAACCACTACTACTACAACAACTCTTTTTTCTACTACTACTACAACTCCTACTACTATGACTACAGCTAAACTACTAGTAGTCCTACTGCTACCACTGATACTCCAACTACTGCTAATAATACTAGTTCTACCACTACTACTACTCCTATAACTGCTACTACTCGACTTCTACTACACCTCCAAGTACTACTACTACAACTACCACTGCTACTACAACAACTGCTACTACAACTACTACAACTTCTACTACAACTACTCCAACTCTTAGACCTATGGTTATTCCTACTACTTCTACTGCTACAGCTACTATTACAATAACTTTTGCTGCTATGACTACTTCTACTACTATTGCTGCTACTATTACTAAAACTACTGCTACTGCTGCTACTACTACTACTACTACTATTGTGAATAGAACTACTATTATAACTCCAATTACCACAACTACTAATGCTACTCCTACTAGTACTACAAATCCTAATACTCCTATGACTTCTGCGACAACTACTCCAACTACTGCTACAACTACTACCCACCTACTACTACTACTACTACTACTACTACGATTATTAAGAATACTCCAACTGCTACTGCTACTACAATTACTACTGCTACTACTTATGATACTAATACAACTACTCCAAACACTCCTATGACTACTACATTGGCAAAAACTGCTACTGCTACTTCTACTACTATTACTACTACTCCCACTTCTACTACAACTACTTTCACAACAACTACTACAACCACTCCCACTACTACTACTATAAGAACTACTACTACTTAGACTACTACTATTCCTACTACTACTACAATAACTACTGCTACTACCTTTCCAACTCCTACTCCTACTACTACTACTACTACAACTACTCCTACTACTACTACTACTACTACTACATCTACACCTACTACTATTCTTACTACTATTCTAATTCCTACTACTACTACAACTACTGCTGTTGCTGCTACCACTACCCCAACAACAATAACTCCTACTACCACTCCTGCTACAACTACTACTGCAACTACTACTACAACTACTACTACTATGACTACTACAGATACTACTACTACTACTACTAATACTACTACTACTACTACTACCATTACTACTATACTACTATTACACCAAACATTTTTGCTACTACTACTACTGCTATTGCTACAGCCACTACTACGAGTAATAGTTGCAGTGGTAGTAGTAGTAGAGCTAGTAGTAGTAGTAGTTGTACTAATAGCAACAGTTGTCATAGTAGTAGTTGTGGTAGCAGTTGTACTAGTAGTAAAATGACTAGTAGTAGCAACAATAGTAGTCATAGTAGTAGTAGTAGTAATAGTAGCAGTTGTTGCAGTAGTAGAAGTAGTAGCAGTTGTCGCAAAAGTAGAAGTAGTTGTAATAATAGTTGTAGTAGAGGTAGTAGTAGTAGTTATAGTAGTTGTAATAGTAGTAGTAGTAGTAGTAGTAGTAGTAGTAGTAATAGTTGTAGTCATAGTAGTTGCAGTAGTAGTAGTAACGATAGTAGTAGTAGTAGTAGTGGTGGTGGTGGTGGTGGTGGTGGTGGTAGTAGTAATAATAGTAGTAGTAGTAGTAGTAGTAGTAGTAGTAGTAGTAGCAGTAATAGGAGAAGTAGTAGTAGTAGTTTTAGTAGTTGTGGAGGTAGTAGTAGTAGCAGCAGTAGTAGTAGTAGCTGCAGCAACAATAGTAGTGGCAGTAGTGGTAGTAGTAGGCGCAGTAGTTGTAGTATATGTGGTAGTACGTGTAGTAGTAGTGGCGATAGTAGCAGGGGGAGGAGGAGGAGGAGGAGGAGCAGTAGTAATAGTAGTAGTTGCAGTAGTAGTAGTAGTAGAAGTAGTAGTGTTAGTAGTAGTTGTAGTAGTAGCTGTAGTAGTAGTATTAGTAGCAATAGTCAGAGTAGTAGTGGCTGTAGGATGGGAAGGAGGAGTATTAGTAGTAGCAGTAGTCGCTATAGTAGAGGTAGTACTAGTGCAAGTAGTTGCAGTTGTTGTAGTAGTAGTTGGGGTAGTAGTAGTATTAGGAGTAGTTGTTGTACTAGTAGTTATAGTAGTTGTTGTATTAGTAGTAGTAGCAGTGGTAATAGTAATAGTCGTAGTTGTAGTAGTTTTAGTAGTAGTATTAGTAGTAGTAGTAGTAGTGGTAGCAATAGTAATAGTAGTAGTAGTAGCAATAGTAGTAGTTAGTAGTTGTAGAGGTACTTGTAGTAGTAGTAGTAGTAGTAGTAGTCGTAGCAGCAGTAGTAGTAGTAGCAATAGTAGTTGTTGCAGTAGTAGTAGTAGTTGTAGTTGTAGTAGTGGTGTTGTTGTAGTAGCAGTAGTAGTAGTGGTAGATGTAGTAGTAATAGCGGTAATAGCTGTAGGGGTAGCAGTAGTAGCAGCAGCAGCAGTAGTAGTCGTAGTTGTCATAATGGCTGCAATAGAAGTAGTGGTTGTAGAAGTAGAAGTAGTACTAATAAACAGCAGCAGCAGTAGTACTAGCAGTTGTTGTTGTAGTAGCAGCAATAGTACTGGTAGTAGAAGTCAAAGTAGTTATGGGGGTAGCAGTAGAAGTCGGAGTAGGAGCATTGGCAATAGTATTTGTAGTAGTAGTAGTACTAATAGTAGCAGTAGTAGTACTAATAGTAGTAGAAGTTGTAGTATAGCAGTAGCAGCAGCAGTAGTAGTAGTAGGGGTGGTAGTAGAAGTAGTAGGAGTAGTAGGAGTAGTAGTAGGAGTAGAAGTAGTAGTGGTTCTATTTGAAGTAGTAGCAGGAGTAATAGTCATAGTAGTAGTAGCAGCAGACGTAGTAGGCGTAGTTGTTGTAATTGTAGTAGTAGTTGTAGTGGTAGTATTAGTGGCAGCAGCAGCAGCAGCAGTAGTAGTAGTAGTAATAGTAGTAGTAGTAATAGTCGTAATAGTAAGAGTAGCAGCAACAGCAGCAGAAGTAGTAGTGGTAGTAGTAGTAGTGGTAAAACTAGTAGTAGGACTGGTAGTAATAGTTGTAGTAGTAGCAGCAGCAGCAGCGGCGGTGCTGTTAGAAGAAGTTGCAGTTGTTGTGGTCGTGGAAGTAGTAGTAGTAGTAGCAGTGGTTGTAGTTGGAGTTGAAGTAGCGGCAATAGTGGTAGTTGTTGTAGTATGAGTAGGTTTAGGAGCAGGAGTAGTAGTAGTAGTAGTAGCAGTAGTAGTAGTAGTAATAGAAGTTGTAGTAGTAGTAGTAGGAGTAGTCACAGGTGTAGCAATAAAAGTAGTAGCAATAGTAGCAATAATAGTTAAAGTTGTATTAGTATTAGGTGTAGTAGCAGTAGCAGTAGCAGCAGTAGTAGTAGTAGCAAAAGGAATAGTAGTATTTGTAGTAGTAGTGGTAGCAGTAGTGTTAGTAGTAGTACTAGTAGCAATAGTTGTAGTAGTTGTAGTAGTAGTAATAGCAGTAGTAGTAGTAGTCGTAGTAGCAGTAGTAATAGTAGCAGAAGTGGTAGTAGTAGTAGTGTTAATAGTATTAGTAGTAGAAGCAGTAATAGGAGTAGTAGTTGAAATCACATTAGAAGTAGTAGTAGCAGTAGTTGTTGTAGTAGTAGTGGTAGTGGTAGTAGTAGTTATTGTTGTGGTAGCAAAAGTAACAACAGTAATAACAACAGTAGTCATAGTAGTAGGCGTAGCAATAGTAGTAGCTGGAGAAGTAGTAGTAGTACCAGCAAAAGCAGTAGCAGTAGTAGCTTTTGTAGCAGTAGTGTACGAAGTAGGCATAGTAGTAGTAGTAGCGGTAGCAGCAGGAGCAGCGGTAATAGTTGCTGCAGTAGTAGCTGTTGTAATAGTAGTAGTGGTAGCAGCAGCAGCTGCAGCATCAATAGTAGTAGTAGTAGATGTAGTAGTAGTACTAGTGGCTGCAGTAATAGTACTAGTAGCAGCAGCAACTGCTGCAATAGCTATAGTAGTAGTAGCAAAAGTGGTAGCAGTAGTAGTAGTTGTTGTAGTATAAGCAGTATTACCAGCAATAGTAGAACAGTGGTACGGCGATAGTAATAGTAGTAGTAGCAGCAGCAGTAGTAGTTGTAGCTGGGGCAGCAGGAGTAGTAGTAGTAGTAGTAGTAGTAGTTGTTGTTGTTGTTGTTGTTGTAGTAGTAGTAGTAGAAGTTATGCCAGTATCAATACTACCAGTAGCAATAGCAGTAGTAGTAGTTGGAGAAGTAGTAGTAGTAGCTGTAGTAGCAGAAGTAGTAGCCGTAGTGGTAGTATCAACAGCAGCGGCAGTAGCAGTACTACTAGTAGTAGTATTAATAACAGTAGCAGTGGTAGTAGTAGTAGTTGTAGTAGTAGTAGTAGTAGTGATGGTGGTGGTGGTGGTAGTAGCAGTAGTAGGAGTAGTAGTAGTGGCAAAAGTAGTGGTAGTAGTAGTCGTAGTCGTGGTTGTAGAAGTATTATTATTATTAGTAGTAGTAGTATTAATAGTAATACTAGTAGTTGAAGAAGTAGTATTTGTTGGAGTAACAACAGTTGTAGTTACAAAAGTAGTAGTAGCAGTAGCAATAGAAAGAGTAGTAGTAGTAGCAATAGTAGTAGCAGTAGTAGAAGTAGTAGTTGTAGTATTAGTAGCATCAGTAAGATTAGTAGTACATGTAGTAGTAGTGGTAGCAGTATTAGTAGCAGTAGTAGTTGCATAAGCACTAGTTCTAACATCAGTATTTATAGTAGTTGCAGTAGTAGCTGTAGTAGTCAAACCAACAGTAGTAAGAGTAGTAGGAGTGACAATTGAAGCAGTAGTAGCTATAGTAGTAAGAGTAGTAGGAGTGACAATTGAAGCAGTAGTAGCTATAGTAGTTGTAGTAGTGGTAGTAGTAATTGTTGTTGTCGTACTAGTTGTATTTGTTATAGTAGCAGCAGTAGTGGCAATAGTAGTAACATTAATAGTAGTAGCGAAAGTAGTAGCAGTAGTAGTACTTGCTGTAGTAGTAATGGTCGAAGTAGGAGTGCTAGTATTATTAGCAGCAGTAGCAATAATAGTTGTAGTTGCAATCGCAGTAGTAGTAACTAAAGTAGTAATAGTAGTCGTATTAGTAGCTGTAGGAGCAACAATAGCAGTAGTAGTAGTTGTGGGCGAAGTAGAAGCAGTTGTAGTACTAGCAGTAATAGTAGTAGCAATAGGAGTAATAGTAGTAGTAGTAGTAGCAGTAGTAATAGTCGCAATAGCAGCAACAGCAATGGGAGTAGTTGTAGGAGCAGTAGTAGTAGTTGTAGCAATAATAGTAGTAGTAGTGGTGGTAGTACTACTAGTAGCAGTAGTAGTAGTAGTAGATGTAGAAGTAGTAGTAATAGTAGTAGTAGTAGTAGAAGTAGTAGTTGTAGTAGTAGTGGGAGTAGTTGTAGCAATACGTGTAGGTGAAGGAATACTAGCTGAACTAGTAGCACTTGTATTAGAAGTAGTATGAGTAGTAATAGTAGTACTAGTTGTTGCAGTAGGGGTAGCTGCAGTGCTAGTAGAGGTCATAGTAGTAGTAGTTGTTCTCATTGTTGTAGCAGTAGGATTAGTAGTTGTAGTAGTCGTGGCAATAGTAGTCATAGTAATAGTAGTAGTAATAGTAGTAGTAGTCGTGGTAATATTTGTAGTAGTAGAAGTAGGAGTGGAAGTAGTAGTAGAAGTATTACTCATAGTAGCAGCAGTAGGAGTAGTAGAAGCAGTAGTGTAGCTGAAGTAGTACTAGTAGGAGTAGTAGTAGTAAGAGTCATAGTAGTAGTAATTATAGAAGTATTAGTTGAAGTAGAGATAGTAGTAGCCGTAGTTATAATAGTAGTAGTGCTAATAGCAATAGCAGCAGTAGTAGTGGTAGTGGTAGTAGTAGAAGTCCTAGTAGCAGCAGCAGTAGTAGTAGTAGTATAACTAGTAGTGGTAGTAGGAGCAGTAGTAGTAGCAGTAGCAGTAGTAGAAGTTGTAGAAATAGTAGTAGTAGTAGTAGTAGTAGTAGTAGTAGTAGTAGTAGTAGTAGTAGTAGTAGTAGTAGTAGTCGTCGTAGTAGTAGTCGTAGTAGTCGTAGTACTACTAGTACTAGTCATAGTAGTAGTAGTTGCAGCAGTAGTAATCGTAGTAGTAATAACAGTCGTAGTAGTAGTAGAAGTAGTAATAATAATAGTAGTAGTAATAATAGTAACAGTAGTAGTAGTAGTAGTAGGAGTGGTAATACCAACAGAAGTAGTAGAAGTATTAGCTGCAATAGCAGTAGTAGTAATAGTAGTAGTAATAGTAGTAGTTGTAGTCGTAGTAATAGTCGCAGAAGAAGTAATTGGAGTAGTAGTCATAGCAATCAGAATCGTAGTAACAATAGTAGTAGGGGTTGCAGTAGCAGTAGTGGTAGAAGTAGTAACAGTAATAGTAATAGAAATAAAAATAGTTGTAGTAGTAGTCATAGTAGTAACAGTAGAAGTAGAAGTAGTAGTTGCGGAAGCAATAGAAGTTGTGACAGTAGTAGTAGTACTACCAGTAGTAGCAAAAGTAGAAGTAGTAGTAGTTGCAATAGTTGTAGTTGTACTAGAAGAAGTAGTAGTAGTATTTGTAGTACTAGTAGTAGTTGTAGCAGCAACAGTAGGACTAATACTAGTAGTAGTTGTTGTTGTTATCATTATTGTTGTTGTAGAAGTAGTAGTGGTCATAGTATTAGTAGTAGTAGTAGTAGAAGTAGATGAAGTAGTAGCAGCAGCAGAAGTAGTGGTAGTAGTAGTAGCAATAGTAGTTGTAATAGTAGCAATTGTTGTAGTAGTTGTAGTGGTAGTAGTAGTGGTAGTAGTATTAGTTGCAATCGTAGTAGTAGTTGTAGAAATAGAAGTAGTAGTAGTTGTAGCAGAAGTAGCAGTGGTAGTAGTACCAGTTGCAATACTAGCAGTAGTAGCCATAGTAGTTGTAGAAGTAGTAATAGTTGTAGCAGTCATAGAAGCAAAAGTAGCAGAAATACTATTAGGAGTAGTAGATGTATGAGTAGGAGTACCAGTAGGAGCAGCAGCAGCAATAGTAGTAGGAGTAGCAGCATGAGTAGCAACAGAAGTAGTAGCAGTAAGAGTAGAAGTAGTAGTAGTACTTGGAGTAGTAGTAGTAGCAGTAGGATTAGCAATAGTAGCAGTTGCAGTAGTAGCGGCAGCAGCAGTAGTAGTTGTAGCAGCAGTAGCAGTTGCAATAGTAGTCGTAGTAGTAGTAGTAGCAGTAGTAGATGTAATAGTAATAATAGTAGTAGAAGTAGTACTAGTAGTAGTAGAAGTAGTAGTAATAGAAGAGGTAGTAGTAGTAGTAACAGTAGTAGTCTCAATAGGAGTAGTAGAAGTAGTAGCAGTAGTAGTAGTTGTCGTAATTGTAGTAGTAGTAGTAGTAGTACCAGTAGCAGTAGCAATAGTAGTAGAAATAGTAATAGAAGTAGTAGTGGTTGTAATTGGAGTAGTAGTAGCAATAGCAGTAGCAGTAGCAGTCGAAGCAGTAGTAGTAGAAGTAGTTGTAGCAGTAGTTGTACAGTCGCAGTAGCAGTGACAGTAGAAGTAGCAGTAGTAGTAGTAGTTTAGTACTTGTATTAGTAGTAGTAGTTGTTGTTGTTATAGTACTTACTGCAGTAGCAGTAGTAGTAGTAGTTGTAGTTGTATTAGTAGTAGTAGTCGTAGTAGTAGTTGGTGTAGTTATAGTAGTAGTAGCAGTAGTAGTTGTAGTAGTAGTAGTAGTAGTGCTTGCACTAGTAGTAGCAATAGTAGTAGTAGTAGTAGTAGTAGAAGTAGTAGAAGTAGCAACAGTAGTAGCAGAAGTACAAGTAGTGGAAGTTGTTGTCGTCATCATTGTTGTTGTAGGAGTATTAGTTGTACCAGGAGTTGTACTAGCATTACTAGCTGTGGGAGCAGTAGAATTAGCAGTAGTAGTCGTAGTAGTAGTAGTAGTATTAGTAGTTGCAGTAGTAGTAATAGCAATGGTAGCTATAGTAGTTGTAGTAGTAGTAGTTGTTGTTGCTTTGGTTGTAGTAGTAGTAGTGGTAGTACTACTATTAGCATTAGTTGTAGCAGTTGTAGTTGAAGTAGAAGTAGTAGTAGTAGCATTACTATTACTACTACTACTACCACCATTACTACTACTACTACTACTATGGCGACTACGGCTATTCCTACTACTCCCACACCAACACGTACTACTACTACTACAACTATTAGTACAAATATTACTACTACTGCTACTGCTACTACTACTCCAACTCGTACTACTGCTGTTACTACAACTACAACAACTACAACTACTACTAATACTACTATTAGAATGACAACAACAATAATAACTAGTCTAGCTACAACTGTTACTCTTACTCCTATTACAACTACTACAACTACTTCTACGACTACAACTACCATACTTTCTAGTACTATTACTTCCACTACTGCTACAACCACTACTGATATAATTCCTTCTGCTACTGCTTTTGCCACAAATACTACTCCTATTACAACAACTACTACTACTGCTACTAATACAACTACTCCTATTGTTGCTACTACTACTACTTCTACTACTAGTACAACTGCAACTACTACTACTCCAACTACTGCTGCTACTACTACTACTACTACTACTAATACTACTACCACTGCAACTATTCCTACTCCTACTCCCACTAATACTACTTCTACTCGTACCACTACTACTACAACTGCTACTTCTACTTGTACCATTACTACTACTACTACCACTACTACCCCTACTCCAACAACTACTACTCCAATTCCGACTACTACTACTACTACTACTATTATTACTACTTTTGCTGCTACTACTACTACTCCAACTGCTACTGCTACTCTAATTACTACTACTACTACTGCTGCTACTAATTCAAATACTCTGACTTCAACAGCTACTACTGCTACTATTGCTACTACTACTATTCTAACTACTACTACTATTCCTACTTCTACGACCACTCCTAACTCTCCTACTACTACTACCACTACTTCTGCTGCTCATATTACTACTACTACTACTAGTACTACTACTGCTACTACTACAACTACTATGACTACAACTACTACTACTAAAACTACTGCTACTACTACTACTATAACTGCTACTACTACTACTACTAGTCTACTACTACTACTACTAATACTTCTACAACTCCTACTCCAACTTCTACTACTTCTTCTGCTCCTACTATTACTACAACTACTTCCACTACGACAACTACTACTACTATTGCTACTACTACAACTGCTACTATTACTACTATGACAACTACTAGTCATACTACTACTACTACTATAACTGCTACAGCAACTACTTCCACTGTAGCTTCTGCTACGACTACTACAACTACTTCTACCACTGCTCCTACTCCTTCTACTACTCCTGCTACTACTATTACTAATCCTACTACTACTGCTACTCCTTCTACCTCTACTACTAGTACAACAACTACTACTACTATTACAGCTACTCCTACTGCTACTCCTTCTACCTCTACTACTAGTACAACAACGACAACTACTATTACTTATACAACTACTTTTACTCCAACTCCTACTACTACTCTTACTGCTACCAATACTACTAGTACTTCTACTGGTACTACATCTACTACTACTCCTCCTATTACTACTTTTACTATTACTACTACTACCAATAGTACTAATACTTCCACTACTGCTATTGCTACTACTATTACTACTATCATAGCAACAACTACTTCTACTACTACTACTAATATTACAAGAACAAGAACAACAACTACTGCTACTACTGCTGCTGCTGCAACTACTACTACTATTGCTACTGCTACTACTACTACTACTGCTATTGCTACTACTATGACTTCTCCTACTACTACTGCTACAACAGCTGTTGCTGCTACTCCTACTACTACTGCTACAACAGCTGTTGCTGCTACTCCTACTACTACCCCTACTCCAACTCCTACTACTACTACCACCACCACTACCACCACTACTACTATTATTACAGCTTCTATTACTACAAGCACTACTACTGCTGCTGCTGCTACTCCTACTAATACAACTAATACTACTACTACAATTACTACTACTACTAATACTACCATTACTACTACTACAGCGAATGCCGCTATTCCAACTACTTCTATTACTACTACTACTACAACTACTACTGCTACTGCTACCACTGCAACTTCTGCTACTACTACTACAACTACTTCTACCACTGCTCCTAGTCCTACTCCTACTCTTGCTACTACTACTACTAATCCTACTCCTACTACTACTACTACTCCTACTCCTACTACTGCTACTAGTACAACAACAACTACTACTACTACTTCTACAACTACTTTTACTCCAAGTCCTACTGCTACTATTACTACTACCAATGCTACTACTAGTTCTGCTAATACTACATCTACTACTACTCCTTCTATTACTACTATTACTACTACTACTAGTATTAATACTTCTACTACTGCTACCGCTACTACTATTACTACTACCATAGCAACAACTGCTTCTGCTACTACTACTAATACTAAAAGTACTACTACCACTACCACTACTATTACTACTACTGCTACTGCTACTATTGCTACTACTACTCCTACTACTGCTTCTGCTATTGCTACTACTATGACTTCTCCTACTACTACTGTTACAACTGATGTCGTTGCTACTACTACTACAACTATCACTACTTTAACTACTAATACTCACACTACTACCCCTACTCAAACAACTACTATTACTGCTACTACCACCACCACGACTACTACTACTATTACTACTACTTCTACTACTACTACCACTCCTACTACTACTACTTCTACTACTACTAATTCTGCTAATACCACTACTACTATTACTACTACTACTAATACTACCATTACTACCACTGCAGCTACTGTCGCTACTCCAACTACTACTACTATTGCTGGTACTACTGCTATTGCACCTTCTAGTCCTACTGCAGCAACTACTGCTACTAACTCTTCAGCTACACCTGCTACTAGTACAACTGCTGTTGCTGTTACTGCTACTGCTACAACTATTACTTCTTCTGCTATCGCTTCTACTACTACTATAGCTGCTACTACTACTTCTACTACTACTGCTACAACATCTACTATTACTACTATTGCTGCTGTTGCTGCTACTACTATTGTTGCTGCTATTGCTAGTAGTAGTAGTAATAGTAGTAGTGGTAGCAGTACTAGTAGTAGTAGCAGTACTAGCAGTAGTAGTGGTTGTAGCAGTAGTAGCAGTAGTAGTAGCCATAGTAGGAGTTGCAGTGCCGAGTAGACGCAGTTGTAGCTATTGTCGCGTCGAATTAGAAGTAGTAGTTGTTGTAGTAATAGGTGTAGTTGTAGTTAGAGTGGGAGTAGGAGTAGGAGTAGGAGTGGGAGTAGAAGTAGTAATAGTAGTGGTAGTTGTAGACGCAGTAGTGGTAGTTGTAGAGGCAGTAGTGGTAGCGACAATAATAGCAATGATAGTAGCTATAGTAGTAGTACAAGCAATAATGGTAGTGATAGTAATAGCGTGGTAGTAGTAGTAAAGGAAGTAGTAGTAGCAGTTGCAGTTGTAGCAGTAGTAGCAATTAATAGTGGTAGTAGTGATAGTTGTAGTAGTAGTTTTTGTGGTGGTAGTAGTAGTAATACTAATAGTAGTAGAAGTAACAGTTGTCGTAGTAGGTGGAGTAGCAGTAGTAGTTGCAATAGTAGTAGTAGTAGTAGAAAGAGTAGTAGTAGTAGCATTAGTTGTAGCAGAAGTAGTTATAGCAATAGTAGTAGAGGGAGTAGTAGCATTTGTAAAAGTAGTTGCAGTAGTGGTAGTAGTAGTAGTAGTAGTAGTAGCATTAGTTGTAGCAGAAGTAGTTATAGCAATAGTAGTAGAGGGAGTAGTAGCATTTGTAATAGTAGTTGCAGTAGTAGTAGTAGTAGTAGTAGTAATAGTATTAGTAGAAGTACAAGTAGTAGCAGTTGTAGTAGTAGTTGTTGTAATAGTAGTAGTAGTAGAAGTATAGAGATGTAGTAGTAGCAACAATAGGAGTAGTAGCAACAGTAGTCGTATTAGGTGTAGTAGCAATAGCGGTAGTAGTAGTAGTAGCAGTTGTAGTAGCTGTAGTAGTAGTAGTAGTTGTTGTTGTTGTTGTTGTAGCAGTAGTAGTTGTAGTTGCTGTTGTAGTAGCAGTAATAGTAGCAATAGTGGTAGTAGCAGTAGCATTAGTAGTAGTTGTAGTTGGAGTAGCAGTAGTATTTGTACTTAGTAGTAGTATCAGTAGTAGTAGTAGTAGTAGTAGTATCAGTAGTAGTAGGTGTAGTAGTAGTAGTAGTAGTAATAGTTGTAATAGTAGTTGTAGTAGTACCAAAAGTAGTTGTAGTAGATGTTGTAGTAGCAGTAGTAGTATTAGTTGTACTAGTTGTAAGAGGAGTAGCAGTAGCAGTAGAAGTAGTAGTAGTAATAATAGTAGCAGCAGAAGAAGCAGTAGTAGTAGTAGCAATAGTAGCAGTAGTAGTTGTACTAGGAGTGGTAGTAGTAGTAGTATTGTAGTAGAAGTAGTAGTTGTAGTAGTAGCAGTACTAGGAGTGGTTGTAGTAGTAGTGGTGTAGTAGCAATACCAGTCGTAGAAGTAGTAGTAGTCGTAATAGTCATAATAATAGTAGTAGTACTAATATTAGTAGTAGTAGTAGTATTAGAAATAGTAGCGGCCGTAGTAGGAGGAGCAATAGCAGTAGTAGCAATAGCAGCAGTAGTAGTAGTTATAGTAATAAGTAGTAGTAGTAGTTGTTGTTGTTGTCGTAGTTGTTGTAGTACTAGTAGTTGTAGTAGTTGTATTTGTTGTGAGTAATAGTAGCAGGAGTTGTAGTTGTTGTAGTAGTAGGAGTAATAGCGGTAGCCGTAGTTGTAGTAGTAGTAGCAGTAGCAGTAGCGAAAGTAATAGTAGTACTAGTAGTGGCAGTAGCTGTCTTAGTAGAGTAGTACTAGTAGTAGTATGAGTAGTAGTAGTAGTAGTAGTAGCTGTAGTAGTAGTAGTAGTTGTTGTAGCAACAACAGTAGTAGTAGTAGCGGTAGTAGTAGTAGTAGTAGTCGTAGTTGTAGTAGCAGTAGTAGCAGTAGTAGCTATAATAGTAGTAGTCGTTGTTGTAGCAGTAGCTGCAGCAGCAGCAATAGTAGTTGTAGTAATAGTAGCAGTAGCAGAACTAGTAGTAGTAGTAGTAGTTATTGTTGTTGTTGTATTACTAGTAATAGTGGTAGTAGCAGTAGTCGTAGCTGTAGTAGTAAATTTACCAGCAGCAAAATTAGTTGTTATTATAGCGGTTGCAGTCTTAGTAGCAACTCTAGTTGCATTTGTAGCGGCCAAAATTATCGCTGTAGCAGTACCAGTAGTTGTAGTAGTAGTAGTAGAAGTAGTAGTGCTAGTAGCAGTGGTAATAACAATAATAGCAGTAATAGTGGTAGTAGTTGTACTTGCAGTAGTAGTATTAGTAATAGAAGTAATAGCTGTAGGCGAAGTAGTAGTAGTAGTAGTAGTAGTAGTAGTAGAGACACTAGAAGTAGCAGTAGGAGCAATAGTGGTCGTAGTAGTAGTTGTTGTTGTTGTACTAGTTGTTGTTGTTGTAGCAGTAGCAGTAGTTGTAGGAGTAACACCAGTAACAGCAGTAGCAGTATTGGTAGGAGAATTAGTAGTAGAAGTAGTAGTAATAGTTATTTTAGCAGTAGTACAAGTAATTATAGTAGTATTAGTAATAGTAGTAGGGGTTATTGTAGTAGTAGTAGTAGCAGCAGCAGCATTAGCAGTAGTAGCCATAGTAATAGTAGTAATAGTTGTAGCAGTAGTAGCAGTAGTAGTAGTGGTAGTAGGAGTTGCAGCAAAAGCAGTAGTAGCCGTTGTAATAGTAGAATTAGCAGTGTTAGTAATAGAAATAGTAGTTGTAGTAGTAATAGGTGTAGTTGTAGTTAGAGTAGGAGTAGGAGTAGGAGTAGCAGTAGGAGTGGGAGTAGAAGTAGTAATAGTAGTAGTAGTTGTAGTAGCAGTAGAGGTAGTTGGAGTAGTAGCAGTGACAGCAATAGCAGTGATAGTAGCTATAGTAGTAGTAGGAGTAGTAGTAGTCGTGATAGTAATAGTCAAGGTAGTAGTAGTAGTGGTAGTAATAGTAGATGTAGTAGTTGTAGTAGTAGTAGCAAATAGTAGTGGTAGTAGTGATAGTAATAGTTGTTGTTGTAGTGGTAGTAGTAATAGTAGCAATACTAATAGTAGTAGAAGAAGCAGTAGTTGCATCAGTAGTAGTAGTAGTAGAAGCAATAGCATTAGCATTAGCAGAAGTAGAAATAGCAGTAGTAGTAGGGGAGTAGTAGCATTTGTAATAGCAGTAGCTATAGTTGTAGTTGTAAATTGTAATAGTATTAGTAGAAGTAGAAGTAGTAGCTGTTGTAGTAGTTGTTGTCATTGTAGTAGTAGTAGCAATAGTAGGAGTAGTAGCAGTAGCAATAGTAGTAGTAGTAGGCGTAGAAGTAGTAGTAGTAGTAGTAGTAATAGCAGTAGTAGCAATAATAGTAGTAGTAGCAATACTAGGAGTGGCAGTAGTAGTAGTATTATAGTAGTTATAGCAGTAATAGGAGTGGTTTTAGGAGTAGTGGTGTAGTAGCTGTAGTAGTTGTAGTAGTAGCAGGAGTAGTAATAGCAGTAGCAGTAGTAGTTGTAGCAGTAATTGTAGAAGTAGTTGTATTTGTAGTTGTACCAATAGCTATAGTCGCAGTAGCAGTGCAATTTGAAGTAGTTGCAATAGCAACAGTAGCAGCATTAGTTGTAGTAGCAATAGTAGCATTTGTTGTAGTAGTATTTGTTTTTGCAGAAGTAGTAGTAGTGGTAGTAGCAATAGCAATAGCAGTTGCAGTTGTGGTTGTAGCAGTAGAAAAAGTATCAGATGCAGTACTAGTAGTAGTAGTTGTTGTTGTTGTAGTACTAGTACAAGAAGCAACTGTAGTAGTTATGGCAGTAGTAGTAGTGGTAGTATCAGTACTAGTAGTAAAAGTAGTAGTTGCAGGGGTTGTAGAAGTATTAGCAGCTAGAGCAGCCGCAACAGCAGTAGTAGTAGTGGATGCTGTAGTAGGAGTACTAGTTACAGTAGTTGTAGCACTAGTAGTTGTAGTAGCATTACCAGTAGCAGTAGTAGCAGTAGTATCAGTAGTAGTAGCAGTAGAAGCAGTATTAGTAGCCATAGTAGTACTAGGAGGAGCATTAGTAGTAGCAGTAGGAGTAGTAGTAGTAGTAGTAGTGGCAGTCCTAGTTAGTAGTCGTAGTAGTATTAGGAGTAGTAGTAAGTAGTAGTAGTAGTGTTTGTTGCTGTTGTGTGTAATAGTACCAATAGTAGTAGTTGTGGTAGTAGTTAGGGTAATAGCAGCAGCAATAGTAGTTGTTGTTGTAGTAGTTGGGGTAATAGCAGCAACAATAGTAGTAGTTGTTGTAGTAGTTGGGGTAATAGCAGCAGCAATAGTAGTAGTTGTTGTACTAGTGTTGCTACTCCCACTGCTACTACTACTCCTACTACTATTGCAACTATTACTAAAACTCCTACTACTTCAACTACTAATAATACAACTAATACTACTACTTCCATTACTAGAACAAAGAGTACTACTACTAATAATAGTACTACTCCAACTACTGCTACTCCAACTACTGCTACTACTACTACTACAACTAGTACTACTGCAACTACTTCTTCTACTACTACTACGACTACTACTACTGCTACTACTACAATTGCTACTATTACTACTACTTTGACTATTACTTCTGCTACTACTACTACAACTAATACTACTACTTCTACTACTACAACTGCTACTGCTACTCCTTCTACCACTGCGACTATTACTACTACTACTACTAGTACTACCTATACTACTGTTACTCCTACTTGAACTCCAACTCCTACTCCTACTGCTACAACTAATTCTAGAACTACTACAATTACTACTAACTCCTAATACTCCTACTTTAACTACAATTACTAGTACCACTATAACAACTACTACTAGTATTATTAGCCCAACTACTACAACTACTACTACTATTGCTGCTACTACTACTCCAACTATTGCCACCACTCCTACTACTAATTTTTCTACTACTACTCGGACACAAACTCCTACTCCTACTACTTCTACTACTACTACTACTGTTGTTGCTGCTACTGCTACTATCATTAATGCTACTACTACTACTAATACTACTATTATTAATCCTAATACTCCTCCTCCTCCTCCTCCTCCTACTACTACTAGTACTACTATTATTACTACACCTACAACTAGTACAACTACTACTACTTCTACTGGTACTACTACTCCTCCGGACATTCCTACCACTACTACTACTACTACTACTGTTGCTGCTATAACTACGACTAGTACTACTCCTACTACTACTACTATTAATACTACTACTATTACTGCTACAACTACTCTTACTACTGCTACTACCACTACTACTTTTTCTTCTACTACTTATGCTACTACTACAACTGCTACTCTACAGCTACTACCGCTAATACTACAACTACTACTGCTGCTACTACTATTATCGTTATTGTTGCTGCCACTACTATTACTACTACTACTACTATTTTTGTTGTTGTTGCTGCTATTACTAGTACTATTATTACTACATCTACTACTTGTACTGCTTCTACTGCTGCTGCTGCTACTGGTCATACTACAATAACAACTGCTGCTGCTGTTACTACTACAACAGCTACTACTTCTACCACTACTGCCATTTCTACTAATACTACTACTAACACTACTACTATTGCTGCCGCTATTGCGACTACTACTAATACTACTACTTCTTCTGGAACTATTGCTGTAGCAACTTCTACCACTACTACTATTACTACTTCTACTACTCCAACGACTATTACTACTTCCACTACCTGTACAACTGCTACAACTACTACTCCTTTTACTAAAGCTAATAGTACTACTATTACTACTTCTGCTCTCACTCCTACTCGTACTCTAACTCCTACTATAACTACTACTAGTAGTAGTACTACTACTACTACTAGAACTGCTACTTGTACTACAACTGCTACTACAATCCTACGGCTAATAGTACTACTACCACTACTCCAACTATTACTAGTCCTACTACAATTCCTCCTCCTACTCCCACAACGATTACTACTGCTACGACTACTACTACTACTACTACTACTACTACTACTGTTGTTGTTGCTAGTACTACTAATACAACTATGACTACTACTTCTACTACGGGTACCACTATTACTATTACTACTATTACTACTACTTCTACAACAACAACAACAACTACTACTACTACTAATACTACTACTACTACTACTACTACTACTACTACAACAAGTAGTAGTAGTAGTAGTAGTACTACTACTACTACTACTACTTCTACTACAATTACGGCTACCACTATTAGTACCGCAAATACCACTACTACTATTACTACTCTTCTTACTAATACTACTACTACTACTACTTCTTCTATTACTGCCACCACTACTACTGTTATTTCTATTACTACTACTACTACTACTACTACTACTACTACTACTATCGTTGTTATTGTTGTGGGTACTACTTCTACAACCACGACTACTTCTACAAGTAGAACTACTACTACTACTATTACTACTACGAGTACTGCTACTGCTACTACTACTACTACCACTACTACAACTATTAGTACTAGTACTACTACTACTACTTCTACTACTTCTACTACTACTACTATTACTACTTTTGCTACTACTACTACTACTGCTACTACTACTGCTACTACACTACTAGTACATTTAGTACTACTACAACTTCAACTGCTTCTATTGCTGCTGCTACTACTACTACTAATACTACTTTGGCTATTACTGCTACTACTACGACTACAACAAATACTACTACTTCTACTACTACAACTATTACTACTACTACTTCTGTGACCAATACAACTTCGACTACTGCTGCTACTACTACTACTACTTCTATTGCTACTATTACTACTACTATTACTAGTACTATTACTACAACTACTACTACTACTACAACAACAACAACAACAACAACAATATCAACAACTACTACTACTCCAACTCTCACTATTACAACTTCTACTACTACTACCACTCCTACGAGTACTCCTACTGCTATCACTACAATTACAATAACTAGTACTACAAATAATACTACTACTATTGCTACTCCTACTACCAATGCTATTCCTACTGCTATACCTACTGCTACTACTATTGCTACAGCAACTAGTACTACAACTTCTACTACTCGGACTACAATAACTACTACTAGAACTACTACTACAACTACTATTACTACTACTGCCACTACTATAACTACTACTAGTACTACTAGTGCTGCTACTCCTACTCCTACTTATTGTCCTATTACTGTTGCAGCTACTACTACAACTTCTACTACTTCGACTACTAATACTACTACTAATACTACTATTTCTATTACTACTACAACTACTACCACTACTGCTACTATTGCTACCAGTTCTGCTACAACTACTACTACCAACACTACTACTAGTAGTACTATCAGTCCAACTACTACCACTACTGCTGCTACTACTACTACTATTATTACTACTACTGCTATTACTTTTGTTGCTACTACTCCTACTACTACTATTGTTAATCCTAATACTCCTACGACTACTATTACTACTACTACTACTATTACTATTACTACTACTAATACTCCTACTACTACTACTACTCCCAACACTCCTCCTCCTCCTCCTACTACTATTACTACTACTACAATTGCTATTACCACGACTACTACTACAACTACTGCAAATTCTACCACTACTGCTATTATTACTTCAACTACTACTACTATTCTTACTACTACAACAACTACTATTACAACTACTACTTCTACTACTACCACCACTTCAACTACTACTTCTGCTACTTCTTTTGCTACAACACCTATGCCTATTGCTACTACTCATGCTACTACTAGTACTGCTCAAACTACTACTGGTTCAACAATAATTGTTACTAATATAACTCCTGCAACTTGTGCTAGTATTGTTGCTACTGCTGCTACTACTACTACTAATCCTATTGCAACTACTATTACTCCTACTGCTACTACTATAACTACTGCAACTATTGGTCCTGCTATTACCACTCCAACTACTATTATTACTACTACAAGTACTACCACCACAATAACTTCTACTACTATTATTACTACTACAAGTACTACTACCACAATAACTTCTACTACTATTATTACTACTACAACTACTCCTGCTGTTGCTGCTACTACTACTACAGCTGCTACTTCTGCTACAGGTAATGTAGTTGCAGCTATTTCTACTACTACTACTATTCCCAACACTACTACTATTACTACTAATACTACACCCGCCACTACTACTACTACCACTACTACTATTGCAACCATTACTGCTACTTCTGCTACTACTACTACTACTACTATTTCTACAACTACAACAATTGCTATTTCTACTACCACAACGACAGATACTACTACTACTACAGCTGATATAGCTACTATAACTACTATAATTTTTGCTACTACTACTTCTATTACTACAATACTAATTTTGCTACTACTTTTACTACTACTAATGCAACTACAACAACAACAACTACTACTACTATTAATACTACTACTAATATGATTATTAATACTACTACTACTACTACTATTACTACTACTAGTACTACTGCCCCAACTACTACTGCTGCTGCTACCACAACTGCTATTGGTACTACTAATACTGCTGTTGCTACCACAACTAATACACTACTACTACTACTGCCTTTTCTACTCCAACTACTGCAA
This sequence comes from Trichopus zeylanicus subsp. travancoricus, assembly GCA_005019695.1. NCBI lineage: Eukaryota > Viridiplantae > Streptophyta > Magnoliopsida > Dioscoreales > Dioscoreaceae > Trichopus > Trichopus zeylanicus. Next base: position 48,462 of record RXID01021606.1, read on the forward strand.
CTGCTAACACTACTACTGCTACTACTACTATTGCTACTACTATGCTGCCACTAATACTACTGCTACTATTACTACTGATATTACTACTACTGCCACTACTCTGACTCCCATCGCTACTACAGCTTCAACTACTACTGCTTCTACTACTACTGCTACTGCTACAACTGCTACAATAGCTACTACTACTACTACAGCTACTATTACTGCTACAACAACTCTTACCACTACTACTACTGATGATGCTACTAATACAACCACAGCTTCTACTACAACTACTCACACTACTTCTACCACTACTAGTACTACCGCTACTTCTACTACTCCTACTACTGCATCAACTACAACTCCTAACACTTCTACTAGTACTGCTACTACTACTACTACTACTAATACTACTACTAATCCTATTCCAACTACTATTACTATTACTGCTGCTACTGCTACAACTACAGCTATTACAGCAACTTCTACTACTATGACCATTACCTCCGCACCTACTACTCCTATTGCTATTATTATTACTACAAGTACTACAACTACCACAACTCAAGCTACTATTATTACCACTACTACTGCTCCTTCTGAGGCTACTATTACTACTACAACTGCTACTTCTACTACTGCTAAAGCTACTACTGCTACTACTACTCCCGCCACTACAAATACTACTACTAATACTAAACCCACCACCACGGCTACTACTACTGTTGCTACTAGTACAACTTCTGCTAGTACTACTGTTGCTGCAACTACTGCTACTATGACAGCTATTGTTGCGACAACTACTACTGCTACTACTACTACTACTACTACTGGTACTACTCCTGCTACTACTACTACTTCCCCTAATACTACTGCAAATACTACTACTGCTGCTACTACTACTACCGCTGCTCCTACAACTACTATTGCTACTACTACTTCTACTACTACTGCTGCTACAACTACAACTGCTACTGCTTCTTCTACTATGACTACTACTACTAGTACTACTACGGTAGCTGCTACTACTACTACTGCTACTACTACAGGTACTACAACTACAACTATTGCTACAACCATCGCTACTTCTGCAGCTGCTTCTACTACTGCTACTACTACAACTACTACTACTACTACTACCCTTGCCACTTCTGCTAGTACTTATTCTGCTACTACTTTTACTACTACTAATGCAACAACTACTACTACTACTACAACTACTATTACTACTCCAACGACTACTACTGCTACAGATACTACTAATACTGCCGTCGCTACTGCAATAATGCTTTTACTACTACTACTGCTAATTCTACAATTGCTACTACTACTAATACTTCAACTACTGCTACTACTACTACTACTACTACTAATCCTATTGCAACTTCTATTGCTCCTTCTGCTACTACTACTACTGCTACTACAACAATAACTACTACAACAACTACTACTACTAATCCTATTGCAACTTCTATTGCTCCTATTGCTACTACGACTATTGCTGCTACAATGACAACTACTGCAACTACTACTACTGCCATTACCACTACAACTACAACTACTACTGTCAAGACAATTATTTCTACTACAAGTACTACTACTACCACAATTCCAACTACTATAAATACTAATACTACTACTCCTGCTGCTGTTGCTACTACAACTAAAGCTGCTACTTTTGCTATTGCTAATGCTACTGCTACTACTACTACTCCAACTACTACTACTACTAATACTACTTCTGCCACTACACTACTACTACTGTTGCTACTACTACAACTTCTGCTAGTACTACTGCTGCTACAACTACTACAACTATTGTTGTTACTGCTACTACTACTACTACTACTATAGTTGCTACAACTAATACTGCTACTACCACTACTGCTGCTACTACTACTTATACTACTACTACATCTACAACTATTACTACTACTGCTACTTATACTATAACTACTACTACTAGTATTACAGCTACAGCTGCTACTAATACTACGACTATTGCAACTATTACTACTATTGCTACTACTACTGCTACTTATGTGGTTGCTGCTATAACAACTTTAACTACTACTAGTACCACAACAACTACTACTGCTACCACAGCTACTTTTTCAATAACTACTACTATTGTTGCTGCTACTATAACTACTACAACTACTTCTGCTACTATAGTTGCCACTTCTGCTACTACTACTCTGACTACTACCACTACTTGTTCTGCGACTAGTTTTACTACCACTGATGCTACTACTATTACTAATAGTAATAATAATAATGCTACTACTACTACTACTACTACTACTACTATTACTACTACTAGTACTACTACTCCAACTACTATGCTACCACAATTATTGCTACTACTACTACTTCATCTGGTATTACTAATACAGTTCTTGCTACTGCAACTAATGCAACTACTATAACTACTGCTATTTCTACTACTGCTACTACTACTAGTACTTCAACTACAGCTACTACTGCTGCTCCTATACTTGCTACTACAACTACTGCTATTAATACTATTGCTACTACTACTACTACTATTACTATAGCTACTACTACTCCTACTGCTACCACTGCTGCTGCAACTATTGCTTCTACTACTGCTGCTACTGTGACTACTGCATCAACTGCTATGGCTACTACTACTACTATAGCTACTGCTACTACTACTACTACTTCTACTACCCCTACTACTTCTACTACTACTACTACTTCTGCTGCTATTGATGGTGCTACTACTATAGCTATTGCTTCTATTGCTTCAACTCCAACTACTAACACTGCTATTGCCACTACTACTGCTACTTCTCCTACTACTACTGCTGCTAATTATCCTCTGCCTCCTACTACTACTTCTACTACTACTGCCTATCCTACTACTACTGCTACTACTACTGCAACCCCTATTGCCGCTTCAGTTTCTCCTACTACTACAATAGCTACAGCTACTACTACTACTACTACTACTTCAGCTACTACTTTCGCTACTACTAGTGCTGCTACTACTACAAAGACAACTAGTTCTACTACTAATGCTGCTATTAGTGCTACTACTACTAATACTACTACTACCGCTGCTACTAGTACTAGTACTATTGTAGCTACCACAGCAACTACTACTGCTACTAGTATGACAACTTTTGCTGCAACTGCTACTACTACTACTACTACTACTACTTCTACTACTACTACTACTACTATTACTACTACTATTACTACTACTACTACTACTACTACTACTACTTACTACTACTACCACAACTACAACTTTTTCTACTACTTCTGCTACTACGACTACTACGTTTGTTACTTCTATTGCTACTACTACTATAGCTATTACTACTGCTACTACCACTATTGCTACTGCTGCTACTACTACCGCAACTATTGCTACTACTACAACTACAATACTGTTACTCCTACAATAGCTACTGCTGCTACTACCCCTATTGCCACTATTACTACAACTGCTATAGCTACTACTCCTAATGCTTCCACTCCGATTGCTACAACTGTAACTACTCTTGCTACTACTACTACTACAACTTCTGCTACTACTACTATTTCTACAACTATTGCTATTATCAATATGGCTACTACTACTACTACTGCTACTACTACTGCTATTGCTGCTACTACTGCAACTTCAACGACTGCTACTGCTACTACTAATTCTACTGCAGCTACCACTACTACTACTGCTACTACAACTACTACTATTATAACTACTACTACTATTACTTTCGCAACTACTACTATTGCTACTACTACTGTTACTGGTTCTACAACAACAACAACTACTACTACCACTACAACCACTACAGCTACTACTCCAACTACTACTGCTACTACTATAGCTATTACTACTACTATTACTACTGCTGTTGCTGTAGCTGCTGCTGCTACTATTGCAACTGTGACTACTACTATTACTTCTACTACCACCACTACTACGATATGATTACTTGTAATATTATTACCACAGCTGCTACTACTAGTTCTACTACTACTACTATTATCAGTACTACAGCTACAACTATTACTACTGCTACTACTATTGCAACCACTGCTACTACAACAATAACTACTCCTACTACTACTGCTACTACCTCTCTTACTATTAATACAACTGCTACTACTACTGCTACTTCTGCTATTGCTAGTATTACCATTACTACTGCTACTATTGCTGCTCCAACTATTACGACTATTGCTACTAATATAATTTCTCCTACTACTATTACTAATACTACTACTTCTTCTACTACTAATGCTACTCTACTACTGATACAACTACCACTAGCACTACTACTACTGCTGCCACTACTACTACTACTTCTACAACAACTACTACTAGCACTACCACTATTGCTGCTATTGCTACTAGTACTACTACGACTATTGGTACAACTACTACTGCTGCTGCTACTACTACCACTACTACTACAACTACAACTACTACAACGGCAACTGCTTCCGCAATTGCTTCTACTCCAACTATTACAATTGTTGGCAGTGCTACTACTACTTCTGTTACTACAAGTACTATTGCAATAACTACTACTGCTACAATAATAACTACTACTGCTACTATTGCTGCTGCTATTACTAACACTACCATTACTACTGCAACTACTACTACTATTACTACTACTATTTCTGCTACAACTGCTTCTACTACTATAAATACTACTACTGCCGCTTATTCTACTACTACTACTACTCTATTGCTACTCCTACTCCTACTTCTACTATCACTACAACTAATACAACTTCCACTACTACTACTACTACTGTGGCTGCTACAACTACAACTACTACTGCCGCCACTACTACTACTGCTACTACTAGTACAGTTACTATTATGACTACAACAACTATTGTTGCGGCTTCTAGTACTACTACTATGACTAGTACTACTACTACTCCTGCTGCTACCACTACTGCTACTACTATGCTACAACTACTACTCCTACTATAACTACTAGTACTACTGCTACTAGTAGTACTAGTGGTACTACTACTACTACTATTACTGATAAGGCTACTACCACAACTGCTACTACTATTACTATTCCTACTTCATCAACTCCTCCTATAACTACATAGCTACTACTGTCACTACTACTATTGCAACTACGAGTACTACTCCTAGCACTGCTACTACTACAGCTGCTACTGCTATTGCTTTTGCCGCTATAACTACTACTGCTGCTAATAAAACAAGTACTACTACTCCGCTTACTACAATAACTGCTACTACAACTACTATTTGTACTATGATTACAACAACAACAACTACTACTACTACTAGTAAGTACTACTATTGCTGCTACTGCAAGTATAACTATTGCTACTACTACTACTTCTACTAATGCCACTGCTACTATGAGTACTGCTGCTACTACTACTACTACTACAACAACAACTACGACAATTGTTGCTGCCATAACTACTACTACTACTACATCTATAACTATGACTACTATAATTGCTACCACTACTACTACTGCTACAACTACAACACCTACTAAGACTGCTACTCCAACTACTCCCATTGCTCCTACTGCTCCTACTCCTACTTTTACTACTGTGATTGCTACTACTATTGCTAATACTACTACTACGGCTGCTACTATTCCTACTATTATTGCTACTACTACTACTCCTACAACTGCTACTGCTACTACTATTACTACTACTACTACTACTACTACTACTACTACTACTATAACTCCTACTTAAACTACCACTACATCTATTGCTTCTGCTGCTACTGCTACTGCTCCCGCTACTACTACAAATACTAATACTACTATTCCTGCTACTACTACAACTCCTTTTACTACGGTAACTACTACTACTACTACTCCTACGGGAACTCCTACTGGTACCACAAAAATTACAACAATTACTACTATAAGTACTACTACTGCTCTTACCACTCCAACAGCCAATGCTACTCCGACTACTATAACTACTACTACTGCGGTTACTAATTCTTCTGCTACTATGACTACTAATACGAACGCTACAACTACTACTACTATAGCTACAACTACCCCTACTACTACAACAACAACAACAACTACTGTTACCACTACTACTACTACTAGGACTACTACTACTACTATGGCTACAACTTTGACTACTACTATTACTACTACAACTACTACTATTGCTACTTCAGCTGCTATTGCCACTGCTACCACTGCCACTGCTACTACAACAACAACTACTACTACTACTGCTACTACTAATACTAGTACTACCACTACTACTACTACTATGACTACTGCTACAATCACAAATACTACTACTTCTATTACTACAACTGCCGCTACAAGTAATATTACAACTTCTTTTGCTCCTAATACTTCTGCTACTACTACTACTACTGTGCAATTAATACTATATCTAGTACTGCTACTACTGCCACCATAAATGTTGTTGTCGTTGCTGCTACTATTACTACAACAACTACTACTTCTCCTACTACTACAACTACTGCAACTACATTGTTGCTACCTCTACTGCTACAACTACTATCGCAACTGCTGCTGCTATTACTACTACCACTACTACTGCTACAGGTACTACTAGTACTTCTACAACTATTGCTACTACTGTGGCTATTGCTACTGTGACTACTGTTACTGCTACTGCTATTGATACTACTACTGCTACAACTATTACTTCTACTACTACTATTACTACTGCTCTTCCCACTACTACTACTTCTACTACTAATATTACTTTTACTACTACTACACTACTACTACTACTATAACTACTCCTAGTAGCGCTACTACTGCTACTATTGCTACTACTACTATTGCTAATTCTGCTATACTGCTATTACTACAACTCCTACTACTTCTTCTCTTATGACTAATGCAAGTACAACTTCTCCTACTACTAACACGACTACCACTTCTTCTACTACTACTGCTACTACTTCGGTTGGTACTCCTACTACTACTTCTACTACTACTACTACTACTACTACTAATACTACTGTTGCTACTGCTGCTGCTACAACTACTACTACTGCCACAACTATTACTACTGCTACTACAACTGCTACAACAATGGCTCAACAACTACTGCTACTGCTACTACCATAACTACTACAACTACTACTCCTACTACTACCACTGCTACTACTATTTCTAATATGGCTACTACCACAGCTACTGCTACTACTACTACTGCCACTACTCTTACTACAATCGATACTACTATCACTACAACTATTGCTAACTACTAGTGCTACTCCTAGCACTACTACTATTGCAGCAGCTATCACTATTGCTTCTGCTGCTAATACTACTACTACTGATAATGTAACAAGTACTACTACTCCCCCTACAACTACTATTGCTTTTGAAGCTACTACAACAACAACTACTACTACAATAGCTACCACTAGTAAGCACTACTTTTGTTGCTACTACTACTACAACAACAACAACTACTACAACTACTACAACTGCTACAATAGCTAGTAAGCTACAGCTATAACCTATGCTACAACTGCTACTGCTACGACTGTTATTACTGCTACAGCTCCTAGTCCTACTTTTACTATTGCTACTACTCCTATCATGACTACTACTACTGCTACAAATACTACTGTAGCTTCTACTACTACTACGGCTGCTACTACTCCTACTACTATTGTTACTACAACTACTACTATTGCTACTACTACTACTTCTACTACTACTCCTACTGTGACTCTTACTTCAGCTACTACTACTGCTATTACTACTACAGCTAGTGCTACTACTACTGCTACTACTACAACAACAACTACTACTATTGCTACTACTACTACTCCACCTACTACAACAACTGCTACTACTACTACCACTATTAGCTACTATTACTACTATGACTACTACTACTACTACTACTACTACTACTACTACCACTATTAGCTAATACTACTGCCACTTCTACGACTACTACTGCTACTACCACTGCAACTGCTACTCATGTTGCTGCCACAACTGCTACTCCTACTGCCACTACTACTACTACTCTCACTCATGATAGAACTACTGCTACTGCTACTCCTACTACTACTACTTCTACTGCTACTGCTACCACCTTTACTACTACTCTAACTACTACTACTATTACTACTGCTACTACTATAATTGTTATTGCTATTACTATTAGTGCTACTCCTACAAAAACTACTAAAATAACTTCTGCAGCTAGTACTACTACACCTACCACTACTGCTACTACTCTCACTCCTACTACCATTACTGCTACTACTACTATTCCTCCTGCTACCACTACTGATGTTACCTCTACTAATGCTCCTATTACTACAACAACTACTACTACTACTACGACTATTGCTACTGTTGTTGCTAGTGCTGCTATTACTACTTCTGCTAATACTACTACTACTATAACTACTACACTACTACTACTACTACCACCACTACTAATACTGCTCTCACCCTTACTACCACTACTGCTATGACTACTCCTACTACTATTATAACTCATGATACTACTATTGCTTCTCCAACTACTACTACTACTGCCACTACTCCTACTCGTACAACTACTGTTACTACTACTCCTATTACTACTACTACAATTGCTATTGCTACCGTTAGTAGTGTGACACATACGGCTACTACAACTGCTACTACAGCTATAGCAACTACTATTGCTATAACTACTACATGTACCACTATTGCAATAATGCTACTGCTATTACCACTATTGCTACAAGTACTGTGAATGCTAATGCTACTGCTACTATTACTACTGCAATAATAACTAGTTCTACTATTGCTACTACTACTACAGTTGTGACTACCACTCCTACTACTGTTGCTGCTACTACTCCTACGACTAATAGTAGTACCACTACTCCTGCTACAACTACTACCACTCCTACTCGTATTGCTACTACTACTGCTATAGCTAGTCCTACTTCTACTACTACTACTTCTGCCACTACTACTACTACGACTACCACTACTACTACTACCCTTATTGCTACTACAATTGCTACTACTAGTACAACTACTACCACTACTGCAACTACCATTGCTAATAGTATTCCAACTGCTACCTCTATTATGGCTACTGCTACTTCTGCCACTACTACAACATTACTACTACTACTGTTGCTATTGCTAGTACTACTCCTACCGCTACTCCTTCTATGACTACTTCAACTACTACAACAACTACAACTGCTGCTGCCACTACTACTACTACTATTGCTACAGTCGCTACCACCACTACAACTACTAGTAGTACTACTATTGTAACTAATCCAACTACTCTTTCTACAACCACTGTTACCGCTCCTCCTACTACTACAACTGCAACTACTACTACTAATTATACTACTACTACTACAACAATAACTACTGCGAATACTACTAGTACTAGAACTACAACTGTTACTATAGTGACTGCTACTGCTACTGCTCCTTGTACTACTGCTACTAATACTATTCTTACCACTACCACAACTACTACTCCAACTACTACTACGAGTGCTACTCCTACAACTACTACTATTGCTGCTACTACTACTACTACTGCAACTACTGATACTTCTACTGTGACTACGCCTCCCCCTACTACTACCGCTATAGCTACGAATCCTACTACTACTGCTTCTACTACTACTACTACTGTTGCTGCTACAACTACTACAACCACTACTACTACTACTACTGTTGCTGCTGCAACTATTAGTAGTACTACTGCTACTACTAATACTATAACTGCTGCTAATACTACTACTTCTACTACTACTACTCCTATAACTACTACTACTCCACTTCTACTACACTTGCTTGTATTACTACAAAAACTACCACTGCTACTACAACTACTACAACTTCTATTACAACTACTCCAACTCCTAGCCTATGGTTACTCCTACTACTTCTACTGCTACAACTACTATTATAATGACTTTTGCAGCTACGACTACTTGTACTACTATTGCTGCAACTATTATTGAAATAACTGCTACAGCTACTACTACTACTATTGTTGCGAATAGTACTATTATTATAGCTCCAATTGCCATAACTACGACTGCTACTACTAATGCTACTCATACTCGTACTACAACTCCTAACACTCCTATGACTTCTGCGATAACTACTCCAACTACGGCTACAACTACTCCCCACCTACTACTACTACTACTACTACTATTAAGAATACTCCAACTGCTACTACTACTCCTACTATCATTACTAATACTACTACTTATTGTACTAATACTACTACTCCAAACACTCCGACGACTACTACTTTGGCAAAAACTGCTACTTCTACTTTGACTACTATTATTACTACTTTTACTTATACTACTACAACTTTCACAACAACTGCTACTACCATTTCCACCACTACTACTGCAAGAACTACTACTACTCCTACTACTACTACTACAATAACAATAACAACTACTACTACTTTTCCAATTCCTACTCCTACTACTGCTACTACTCCTCCTCCTCCTCCTCCTCCTACTACTACTACTACTTTTGTGCCTACAATTATTCTTACTACTATTCCAACTCCTACTATTACAGTTGCTGCTACCACTGCCACAACAATAATAACTCCTACTACTACTACTATTACAACTCCTACTACTTCTACTACTAGTACTACTACTCCTCCTACTACTACTACGACCTACTACTAATACTACTACTACTATACTACGACTACTACTACGACTACTACTACTATTAATACTACTATTTTTTTGTTTTTTTTTAACTCTAACTACTACTACGACTACTACTACTACTACTACTACTACGATGACTACTACTACTACTACTACTACTACTAATACTGCTACTACTACTACTACAACTACCACTACTACTATAGTACTATTACACCAAATACTACTGTTACTACTACTACTGCTACTACAACAATAACAACTACTACTACTCCTACTGCTACTACTACTACTATGAGTACTACTTCTACTAGTAGCAGTTGTAGTAGCAGTAGGAGTAGTAGTAGTTGTTATTGCTGTAGTAGCAGTAGCAGTAGTCAAATTTGGAGTAGTAGCAGTTGTACTAGTACTAGTACTACTACTAGTAGTAGTCCTAGTAGTCATAGTATTAGTAGTAGTAGATGTAGTAGTAGTAGAAGTAGTAGTAGTAGTCGTAGTAGATGTAGTAGTAGTGGAAGCAGTAGTAGTAGTAGTAGTAGCAGTATTAGTAGTAGTAGTAGTAGTAATTATAGTAGTAGGAGTAGTAGCTGAAACTGTTGTAGCAGTTATAGTACTAGTAGTAGCAGTAGCAGTAGTAGTAGTAGTAATTGCAGTAGTAGTAGTAGAAATAGTAATTGTAGTTGCAAGAGTAGGAGTATTAGTAGTTGTTGTTGTAGTAGCTGTAGTAATAGTAGTAGTTATTGTAGTAGTACTAGTAGTAGTCATAGCTCTATTAATAGTAGTAGTGCAAGTAGTAGTAGTTGTTATTGTAGCAGTAGTAATAGTTATAGTTGTAGTAGTAAGAGTAGTAGTGCTAGTAGTAGTAGTAGCGATAGTAGCAATAGTAATTACAATAGTGGTAGTTTTATGAGTAGTAGTTGTTGTTGTAGTAGAAGCAGTAGCAGCAGCAGTGGTAGTAGTAGTAGTAGTATTATTATTAGTAGTAGTAGGGGTAGTAGTAGTTGTTGTTGTAATAGTAGTAGTTGTAATAGTAGTAGTGCTTTTAGTAGTAGTTGTAGTAGTAGGTTAGTAGTAGTTTGAATAGCATCTGCAATGGTAGTTGTAGTTATAGTGGTAGTAGTAATAGTGTTAGTTGTGTGAGTTGTATTAGTAGTAGCAATAATAGCAATAGTTGAAGTAGAAGTATTAGGAGTACTAGTAGTAGTTATAGTATTAGTGGTAGACGTCATAGCAGTAGTAGTTGTAGTCAATGTAGTAGTATTAATAGTAATAGTTGTAGTGGAAGTAGTAGTAGTAGTAGTAGTAGTAGTAGTAGTAGTAGTAGTAGTAGCAGAAGTAACAATATTAATAGTAGTAGTAGTAGTAGTAGTAGTAGTAATTATAGTAGTAGGAGGAGTTGTAGCTGTAATAGTAGTACCAGCAGTAGTAGTACTAGCAGATGGAGTAGTAGTAGTGGTTGTAGCAAAAGTAGTAGTAGTAGTAGTAGAAATAGTAGTAGCAGTTGTACTGGTTTTTGTAGTTGTTGTAGTAATAATAGTAGTTATTTTTGTTATTCTTGTTGTTGTAGCAGTAGTAATAGTCATAATCGTAGTAATAGGAGTAATGGTTGTAGTTGTTGTTGTAGCAATAGTAGCATTAGAAATAGCAATAGTGGTAGTAGTAGGAGTATTAGCAGTTGTGGTAGTAGTAATAGGAGTAGTAGTCATTGTGTTGTGCGTGGTAGTATTGGTAGTAGTTGGTGGTAGTAAGTAGTAGGAGTAGGAGTATAGTGGTAGTTGTAGTAAGAGTAGTAGTAGGAGTTTTTGTAATAGTAATAGTAGTAGTTGTTGTTGTATTAATAGTAGTAGCAATAATAGTAGTAGTTAATGTTGAAGTATTAGGAGTACTAGTAGTAGTAGTAATAGTAGTCGAAGTAGTAGTAGTATAGTGTTCATTGTTAAAGCAGCAGCAGCAGTAGTAGTAGTAATAATAATGCTAGTTGTACTAGTAATAGTACTAGCTATTGTAGCCGTAGCAGCAGCAGTAGCAGTAGTACTAGTAGTATTAGTAATAGTTGTTATTGTTATTAGTGTAGTAGTAGTCAAAGTGGTGGTATTAGTAATAGTAGTTGTAGTAGAAGCAGCAGCAGCAGTAGTAGTAGTACTAATAGTAATTGTAGCAATAGTAATAGTAGTTGTTGTAGCTATAATAGTAGTAGTAGTAGTAGTTATTATTGTTGTTATCGTTATATTATTAGTACTAGTAGTTGCTCTTGTAGTAGTAGTAGTAGTAGTAGCAACAACAACAACATCAGTAGTAGTAGTAATAGTAATAGTGGTATTAGTAGGGGTTGTTGCAGTAGTGGTAGTAATAGTAATAATTGTAGGACTAGTAGTAGTAGTAATAGTTGTAGTTGTAGTAGTAGTTGTTGTTGTAGAAATAGTAGTAGTAGTAGTAGAAGAAGTAGTAGTAGCAGTAGTAGTAGTGGTTGTAGTACTAGTAGTTGTAGTACCTAATAGTAGTAGTAATAGTAGTAGATGTTGTAGTAGTAGCAACGACAGTAGAAGTAGTGCTAGTAGTATTGGCAGTTGTTGTTGTTGTTGTCATCGTAATAGTAGTAGTAGTCAAAGTACTAGTATTAGTAGTAGTTGTAGTGGTAAAATTAGTAGTTGTAGTTGTAGTAGTAGTAGTAGAAGTAGTAGTAACACTAGTAGTAGTAATAGTAGTAGTATAAGTAGGAGTAGCAGCAACAGCAAGAGTAATAGTTTTAGTAGCAGCGGCAGCAACAGCAGCAGTAGTAGTAGTAGTAGCAATACCTACAACAAGAACTAATTCTTGTTGTAGAAGTAGTAGTCATTGGAGTAGTAGTAGTAGCATTATTAGTAATGGTAGTAGTTGTAGTTGTAGTATTAGTAGTAGAAGCAAGAGTTATGGCTGTAGTAGTAGAAGTAGTAGTAGAAGAAGAAGTAGTAGTAGCAGTAGTAGTTGTGCTGGTAGTACTAGTAGTAGTGGTAGTTCTTGCAGTAGTTGTAGAAGTGGTAGTAGTAATAGTAGTAGTAGTAGAAGTAGTAGCCGTAGTAATTGTAGAAGTAGGAGTAGGAGTTGTAGTAGTAGTAGTAGTAGCAATAGGAGGAGTAGTAGTAGTAGTAGGGGTAGTAGTAGGAGCAGAAGTAGTGGTAGTAGTAGAAGTCATAGTAGCAGTAGCATTAGTAGTCGTTGTAGTAGGAGGAGTAGTAGTTGTAGCAAAAGGAATTATTGTAGTAGTTGTAGAAGTAGTTGTAGCAGTGGTAGTAGAAATAGTAGTAGCAGGAGAAGTAGTAGTAGTAGTCATTATAATAGTAGTAGCAGTAGTCATAGTAGTAGTACTATTAGTAGTAGTTGTTGTAGTAGTAGTAGTTGTTATTGTATTAGTTGTAGCAATAGCAGGAGGAGTAGTAGTAGTAGTCATAGTAGTAGTTGTAGTTGTTGTTGATGTTGTGGTAGCAGAAGTAGTAGTATTAGTATAAATAGTGGTAGAAGTAGTAGTAGTTTTAGTAGTGGTGGTAGTAGTAATATTAGGAGTCGTAGTGCTAGCAGTAGTAGGAGTAGTAGTAATTGTAATCGTAGTAGTCACAGAAGTTGCAATAGCAATAGTAGTAGTAGCTGAAGTTGCAATAGTAATAGTAGTAGTAGTAGTAATAGTAGTAGTAGAACAAATAGTACCAATAAGAGCAGTAGCTGTAATAGTAGTAGCAATTGTAGTACTAGTAGTAGCAATAGTGGTAGTAGTTGTAGTAGTAGTAGTAGTTGTTGTTGTTGTTGTTGTTGTAGTAGTAGTAGTAGTAGTAGTAATAGTAGTAGTCGTAGTATTAGTAGTAGTAGTAGCAGCGGTAGAAGTAATAATTGTTGTAGTAGTAGTAGTAGTAATAGCAGTAGAAATAGGAGTTGTAGTAATAGTAGCAGTTGTAGAAGGAGTATTAAGAGCACCTGCAATAGTAGAAAGTAGAAGTAGAAGTAGAAGTAGAAGTAGAAGTAGAAGTAGAAGCAGTAGTAGAAGTAGTAGCAGTAGCAGAAGTAGAAGTAGTCATAGTAGTGGTAGTAGTAGTAGAAGTAGTAGCAGTAGTAGAAGTAGTAGTAGTACTACTACTACTAGTAGTAGTAAATGTGATAGTAGTAGCCATAGCAATATTAGTAGATGTGATAGTAGTAGCCATAGCAGTAGCAGTAGTTTTAATAGTACTAGTACTAGTAGAAGTAGTAGTTATTGTTGTTATTATTGTAGCAGTAGTTGTTGTTGTAATAATTGTATTAGTAGTAGTAGTAGTATTAGTGGTAGCAGTAGCAGTATTAGTAGTAGTATTAGTATTAGTATTAGTATTAGTAGTAGTAGTAGTAGTACTAGTAGTAGTAGGAGTTAAAGTAGTAGCAGCAGCAGCATCAGCAGCAACAATAGTTTTTGTAATAGTAGTAGTGGTAGTTGTAGCAACAGTTATAGTATTAGTAGCAAAAGTAGCAGTTGTTGTTGTAGTAGTAATAGTAGTACGCACAGAAGTATTAGTTGCAGAAGCAGTAAATGTCGTAGTAGTAGAAGTAGTAGTTATAGTTGCATTAGCTTTAGCCGTAGTAGT
Source organism: Trichopus zeylanicus subsp. travancoricus (assembly GCA_005019695.1). NCBI lineage: Eukaryota > Viridiplantae > Streptophyta > Magnoliopsida > Dioscoreales > Dioscoreaceae > Trichopus > Trichopus zeylanicus. The sequence continues at coordinate 63,741 of RXID01021606.1, forward strand.
ATTACCTGTAGTAGTAGAAGTAGTAGTAGTACTAGTAGTAGTATGAGATGTAGTGGTAGTAGTAGTAGAAGTGGGAGTAGGAGTAATAGTAGTAGAAGTAGTAGTAGGAGTAGGAGTAGTAGTAGTAGTAGTAGTTTGAGTAGTAGTTGTGGTAGTAGTATAGTAGCAGCAGCAGCAGCAGTAGTAGTAAAAGTAGTAGTGGTAGTGGTAGTAGTTGTTGTTGTTGTCGTGAAAGGAGTCTTATTAGTAGTAGATGCAGTAGTAGTAGTAGTAGTAGTAGTTGTTGTTGTAATAGTAGGAGTAGTAGTAGTAGCTATCGGAGTGGTGGTGGTAGTAGTAGTAGTAAAAGGATTAGAAGTAGATGTAGTAGTAGTAGTCCCTTTAGTTGAGGTAGTTGTAGTGCTAGTAGTTGTAGTAGTAGTAGTAGGAGGAGGAGTAGTAGAAGTAGTACCAGTAGGAGTAGTTGTCGTGCTAGTACTCATAGTAGTAGCAGTACTAGTGTAGTAGTAGTAGCAGCAGTAGTACTTGGAGTAAGGGTTGTGGTAGTAGTAGGAGTGGTAGAAGTAGTAGGAGTTGCAGTTGGAGTTGTTGCAGCAGCAGCAGTAGTAGTAGTTGGAGTGGTAGTAGTAGTACTAGTAGCAGCAACAGCAGTTGTAATTATTGTGGTAGTAGTATAAATTTTAGTAGTCATAGTTGTAGTAGTAATAGGACCAGTAGTAGTAGCAGGAGTAGTATTTGCAGTAGTAGTAGTAGTGGTGGTGGTTGACCTAGTAATAGTATTAGTAGTAGTTAATGTGGTAGTACCAGTAGTAGTAGTGGTAGTAGTAGCAGGAGGAGGAGGAGGAGGAGGAGCAGTAGTAGCAGCAGTAGTAGCAATAGTAGTAGTAGTAGTAAAAGTAGTAGTAGTAGTTGTTGTTGTAGTAAAAGCAGTAGTAATAGTAGTAGTTGTTGTAATAGTAGGAGTAGTAGTAGTAGCTATAGGAGGAAGAGGAGTAGTAGTAGTAGCAGTTGCAATATTAGAAGTAGTTGTAGTTATAGTAGTCCTTGTAGTTGAGGTAGTAGTAGTGCTAGTAGTTGTAGCTTTTTGTAGTAGAAGTAGGAGTACTTATCGTACTAGTAGTTGTAGTAGCAGTAGTATTAGAAGTAGTTGTTGTTGTTGTAGTAGTAGTAGGAGCAGTAATAGTTGGAGTAGGGGTTGTAGTAGTAGTAAGAGTGGTAGAAGTAGTGGGAGTTGCAGTAGGTGTAGTAGTAGTTGGAGTAGTAGTAGCAGTAGTATTAGTAGTAGTAGTAGTAATAGTAGCAGTAGAAGTAGTAGAGGCAACAAAAGTTATAGTTGTTGCGGTAGTAGTGTAAATACTAGTAGTAATAGTAGTAGTAGTTGTAGTAGTAGTTGTAGTATTTGTAGTAGTAGCAGTAGGAAGTGTAGGAGTAGTAATAGTAGTAGTAGAAGCAGCAGTAGTTGTAGCAGTAGTTGCAGAATTCATAGTAGTTGTAGTAGTAGCAATAGTAGGTGTAGTAGTAGTATCAGTTGTACTTTTAGTAATAGAGCAGAAGTAGTAGTAGTATGATTGTTTGGAGTGGTAGTATTAGTGCAACTAGTTGTAGTAGTAGTAGTAATAGTAGTAGGAGTAGTATTAGCAGTTGCTGTAGTCATAATAGTAGTAGTAGTAGCAGTAGTGGTAGTACAAGTAGTAGTAGTAGGAGGAGGAGGAGGAGGAGGGTAGTAGTTGCAGTAGTAGTCATAAAAGTCATACGAGTGTTGGGAGTAGTAGGGGTATTAGGAGGAGTAGTAGTAGTGGCAGTAGTAGCAGTAGTAGTTGTGGTAATAGAAGTTGTAGTAGTAGTACCTGTAGCAACAGTAGCAGTACCTATAGCAACAAAAGTAATAGTAGTAGTAGCAGTGGCAATAGTTTTAGTAATAGTAGCAGCAATAGTAGTAGAAGTAGTAATAGCAGTAGTAGTGGTTGTACTAGTAGTTGTAGCAGTAGAAGTAGTAGTAGGATTAGCAGTAGGAGTAGGAGTTGGAGTAGTAGTAGTAGTTGTTGTTATAGTAGCAGTAGCAGCAGCAGCAGCAGCGCAATAGTAGTAGTAGTAGTAGTAGTAGTAGTAGTAGTAGTAGTAGTAGTAGTAGTAGTAGTAGTAGCAGTGGTAGTTGTAATAGTACCAGTAGGAGGAGTAGTGGAGGTGGTAGTAGTAGTAGTTGTAGGAGTAGTAGTAGTAGTGGTAGTAGTATTAGTAGTAATTGTAGTATTAGTTGTAGCAGAAAGAGTAGTAGTAATTGTAGTAGTAATAGTAGCACGAGTAGTAGTAGTAGTAGGAAAAAAGTTGTTGTAGTCATTGTAGTGGTTGTTGTTGTTGTTTTAGTAGTAGTAATAGTAGTACTTGCAGCAGTAGTGTCGCACAAGTAGCAATAGTAGTTGTAGTTGTTGTAGTAGTAGTAGTAGAAGTAGTAGAAGTAGTAGTAGTGGTAGTTGAAGTAGTAGTATCGGTAGTAGTAGTAGTAAGGGTAGTAGACATAGCAGGAGTAGTAGTTTTTATAGTAGAAGCAGAAGTAGTAGTAGTCGTTGTTGTTGTTGTTGTAGTAGTTGTAGTAGTCGTGGTAGTAGTAATTGTAGTAGTAGAAATAGTAGTAATAGTAGTTGTTGTAGTTGTAGTAGTGGTAGTAGTAGCAGCAGCAGAAGTAGTAGAAGAGGTAGTAGGAGTAGTAGTAGTTGCAGTAATAGTATTAGTAGCAGCTGCAACAGCAGTAGTAGTAGTAGCAATAGAAGTCTCAGAAGTAGTAGTAGCAGTAGTTGTATTAGTTGCAGCAACAGCAAGAGCAACAACAGTAGTAGTAGTTGCAGAAGTAGTAATAGTAGTAGTTGAAGCAGTAATAGTAGCAATAATAGTAGTTGTCCCAGTAGTAGTAGTAGTAGAAGTAGTTGTAGTATCTGCTGCAGTGGCGATATTTGTTGCAGTATAAGTCGTAGCACTAGCAATTGTAGTACTAGTAGTACAGGTAGTAGCTATTGTAGTTGTAGTAGTCATAGCAGAAGTAGTAGTAGTAGAAGAAGTAGTAGTAATAGTAGCAGAAGTAGTAGTGGTAGTAGTAGTAGTAGTAATAGTAATAGGACAAGTAGTAGCAATAGCAGTAGCCTTAGTAGTAGCCGTAGTAGTAGTAGTAGTCATGGAAGGAATAGTTATAGTAGTAGTAGTAGTAGTAGTATTAATATTAGTAAGAGTAGTAGTTGTTGGAGAAGTAGTAGTGCTAGTAGTAGTAGTTTTAGTAGTAGTGTAGTAATAGTTGCAGTAGTAGTAGTAGTAGAGGTAGTAGTAGTAGTAGTCGTACTAGTAGCAACAGCAGTAGTAGTAGTAGGTGTGGTAGCAGTTATACTAGCAGTAAAATAACTAGTTGTAGCAATAGTAGTAGTAGAAGTAGTAGCAGCAATAGTAGTCGTAGTAGTAGTAGTAGTAATAGTAGCAGTTGTTGCAGTAGTAGAAGTAGCAGCAGTAGTAGCAGAAGTAGAAGTAGCTATAATAGTAGTTGTAGTATAGGTAGTAGTGGTAGTTGTTGTAGTTGTTGTCGTAGTAGTAGAAGTAGTGGTAGTAGTAATAGTTGTAGTCATAGTAGTTGCAGCAGCAGTAGTAACGATAGTAGTAGTAATAGTCATAGTAGTAGTAGTAGTAGTAGTAGGAGAAGTAGTAGCAATAATAGGAGAAGTAGTAGTAATAGTAGTTTTAGTAGTTGTAGAGCTAGTAGTAGCAGTAGTTGTAGTAGTTTTTACAACAGTAGTAGTAGTGGTGGTGGTGGTAGTAGTAGTAGGAGCAGTAGTTGTAGTAAATGTGGTAGTACGTGTAGTAGTAGTGATAGTAGTAGAAGGGGGAGGAGGAGAACGAGGATGAGGGGTTGTAGTAGTAGTTGCAGTAGTAGTAGTAATGGTAGTTGTAGTGGAAGTAGTAGTGTTAGTAGTATATGTAGTAGCAGTAGTAGTAGTAGTAGTAGTAGTAATAGTTGGAGTATTAGTAGTGGCAATAGGAGGAGGACGAGCAGTAGTAGTAGTAGCAATTGCAATATTAGCAGTAGTAGTAGTAGCAGTAGTCACTGTAGTAGAGGTAGTGCTAGTGCATGTAGTTGTAGCTATTGTAGTAGTAGTTGGAGTAGTAGTTGTAGTAGTAGTTGTTGCCGTAGTAGTAGTCATGGTGGTAATAGTAACAGTCATAGTTGTAGTAGTTCTAGTAGTAGTATTACTAGTAGCAGTAGCAGTGGTAGCAATAATAGAAGTAGTAGTAGTAGTAGCAATAATAGTAGTTGTTGTAGTAGTGTAGTAGTAGTAGCAGTAGTTGTAGAGGTACATGCAGTAGTAGTAGTAGTAGTAGTGATAGTAGTAGTTGTAGTAGTAGTAGTAGTAGTAGTAGTCGCAGTAGCTGCAGTAGTAGTAGTAGTTGTAGTTGTAGTAGTGGTGTTGCTGTAGTAGCAGTAGTAGTAGTGGTAATAGCTGTAGTGGTAGCAGTAGTTGTAGCAACATTAGTAGTAGTCGTAGTTGTCATAATGGTAGCAATAGAAGGAGTAGTGGTTGTAGAATTAGTAGTAGTAGTAGCAGCAGTAGAAGTACTAGTAGTAGCTGGAGTAGTGGCAGTAGAAGTCCGAGTAGTAGTGGGAGTAGCAGTAGAAGTCAGAGAAGTAGCACTCGTAATTGTAGTTGTAGTAGTAGTAGTACTAATAGTAGAAGAAGTTGTAGTAGTAGCCGTCGCAACAGCAGTAGTAGTAGTAGTAGGGGTAGTAGTAGAAGTATTAGGAGTAGTAGTAGGAGTAGAAGTAGTAGTGGTTGTATTAGAAGTAGTAGCAGGAGTCGTAGTCGTAGTAGCAGTTGTAACAATAGTAGCAATAGTAGTAGTAGAGTAGTAGTAGCAGCTGACGTAGTAGGCGTAGTTGTTGCAATTGTAGTAGTAGTTGTAGTGGTAGTATTAGTGGCAGTAGTAGTAGTAGTAGTAGTAGTAGTAGTAGTAGTAGTAATAGTAGTAGTAGTAATAGTCATAGTAGTAGGAGTAGCAGCAGCAGCCACAGTAGTATTGGTGGTGGTAGTAGTAGTAGAACTAGTAGTAGCAGCAGTAGCAGTGGTGCTAGTAGTTATAGTAGCAATTGTTGTTGTTGTGGTAGTAGTAGTAGTAGTAGTAGCAGTAGTGGTTGTACTAGTAGTTGAAGTAGTAGCAATAGTGGTAGTTGTTGTAGTATGAGTAGGTTTAGGAGGTAGAGGAGGAGGAGTAGTAGTAGTAGTAGTAGCAGCAGTAATAGGAGTTATTGTAGTAGTAGTAGGAGTAGACATAGGTGTAGCAACAGAAGTAGTAGCAGTAGCAGTAGTAATAGTAGAACTTGTAGTAGTATTAGGAGGAGGAGTAGTAGTAGCAGCAAAAGCAGTAGTAGTATTAGTAGTAGTAATAGTATTAGTAGTAGTAGTGGTAGTAGTAGTGGTAGTTGTAGTAGTAGTAATAGCAGCAGCAGTAGTAGTAGTAGTCATAGTAGTAGTAGTAATAGTAGCAGTAGTGGTAGTAGTAGTTGAAATAGCATCAGTAGCAGTAGTACCAGTAGTTGTTGTAGTAGTAGTGGTAGTGGTAGTAGTTGTTGTTTTTATAGTAGCAAAAGTTGCAACAGTAATAACAACGGTAGTCGTAGTGGTGGTAGTAGCAATAGTAGTAGTAGGAGAAGTAGTAGTAGTACCAGTAGAAGCAATAACAGTAGTAGCTATTGTAGCAGTAAGGGAAGAAGTAGGCATAGTAGTAGTAGTAGTAGCGGTAGCAGTAACAGTAGCAGCAACAGTATCGGTAATAGTAGTATTAGTAGTAGTAGCTGCTGTAGTAGTAGTACTAGCAGCTGCAGTAGTATTAGTAGCAGCAGCAGCTACAATAGCTGTAGTAGTAGTAGTAGCAGCAGCTGCTGCAATAGCTGTTGTAGTAGTAGTAGCAACAGCAGTTGCAATAGCTATAGTAGTAGTAGTAGTTGTTGCTGTTGTTGTAGTATAAGCAGTATTAGTAGCAATAGTAATAATATTACTAGCTATATTAGAGCAGTAGTATGTCGATAGTAGTAGTAGTAGTAGTAGTAGCAGCTGCTATAGTAGTTGTAGCAGTGGCAGCAGGAGTAGTAATAGTAGTAGTAGTTGTTGTTGTAGTAGTAGAAGTAGTGGCAGTATCAAAAGTACCATTAGTAGTCGCAGCAGTCGTAGTTGGAGAAGTAGTAATACTAGCTATAGTTGCAGAAGTAGTAGCAGTAGTAGTAGTAGCAGTAGTAGCCGTACTAGTAGTAGTAGTCGTAATAACAGTAGCTGTGGTAGTAGTAGTTATTGTTGTAGTAGTAGTGGTGGTGGTGGTGGTGGTAGTAGTAGTAGTAGAAGTAGCAGTAGTAGCAGAAGTAGTGGTAGTAGTAGTCGAAGTTGTGGTTGTAGAAGTATTAGTTGTAATAGTAGTAGTAGTATTAATAGTAATACTAGTAGTTGTAGAAGTAGTATTATCGGAGTAACAGCAGTTGTAGTAACAGAAGTAGTAGTAGTAGCAATAGTAGTAGCAGTAGTAGTAGTTGTTGTAGTATTAGTAGCAGTAGTAACATTAGTTGTGCATGTAGTAGTAGTGGCAGCAGTATTAATAGCAGTAGTAGTAGCATCAGTATCTATAGTAGTTGCAGTAGTAGCTGTAGTAGTCGAAGCAATAATAGTAGTAGTAGTTGGAGTGGGCGTTGAAGCAGTAGTAGCAGTAGCAGTACTGAGTATTAGCTGTAGTAGTTGTAGTAGTGGTAGTAGTATTAGTTGTTATTGTTGTACTAGTTGTATTTGTTATAGTAGCAATAGTAGTGGCAATAGGAGTAATATTAATAGTTGTAGCGAAAGTAGTAGCAGTAGTAGTAGTAGTAGGAGTAGCGAAAGTAGTCTTAGTACTAGTAGCAGTAGTAGTACTTGCCGTAGTAGTAGTGGTCAAAGTAGAAGGAGTACTAGTATTATTAGCAGCAGCAGTAGTACTAGCAGCAGCAGTTGTAGTAGTTGTAGTTGCAGTCGCAGTAGTAGTAATAGAAGTAGTAGTAGTAGTAGCCGTATTAGTAGCTGCAGGAGCAACAACAGCAGTAGTAGTAGTTGTGGCTGAAGTAGAAATAGTTGTAGTAGTAGTAGTAGTAATAGTTGTAGCAATAGGAGTAGTAGTAGCAGGAGTAGCAGTAGAAATAGTCGCAATAGCAGCAGTAGCAACAGCAGTAATAATAGTGGTAGCAGTAGTAGTAGTAGTGGTAGTACTACTAGTAGCAGTAGTAGTAGTAGATGTAGAAGTAGCAGTAGTAATAGTAGTAGTAGTAGTAGTAGTCGGAGTAGTTATAGGAATACATGTAGGTGAAAGAATACTAGTTGGACTAGTAGTACTTGTAGTAGTAGCAGAAGGATAAGTAATAGTAGTACTAGTTGTTACTGTAGGGGTAGCAGTAGCGATAATAGAGGTCATAGTAGTAGTAGTAGTAGTAGTAGTAGGCGTAGTAGTTGTTGTTCTTGTTGTTGTAGCAGTAGGATTAGTAGTTGTAATAGTAGTAGCAGTTGTGGTAATATTTGTAGTAGTAGTAGTAGTAGTGGAAGTAGTAGTAGGAGTATTACTCATAGTAGCAGTAGTAGCAGCAGCAGCAGTAGTATTGTAGCTGAAGTAGTACTAGTAGGAGTAGTAGTAGAAAAAGTCATAGTAGTAGTAATTATAGAAGTATTAATTGGAGTAGAAATAGTAGTAGATTTAGTTATAATAGTGGTAGTACTAATAGCAATAGAAGTAGTAGTAGTCGTAGTGGTAGTAGTAGAAGTAGAACTAGTAGTGGTAGTAGGAGCAGTAGTAGCAGTAGTAGAAATTGTAGAAATAATAGTAGTAGTAGTAGTAGTTGGAGTAGTAGTAGTAGTCAAAGTAGTTGTAGTACTACTAGTACTAGTCGCAGAAGCAGTAGCTGCAGCAGTAGTAATAATAGTAGTAATAATAATAGTAGTAGTAGTGTGGTAGTAGAAGTAGTAGTAGTAGTACTAGGAGTAGTAGTATCAACAGAAGTAGTAGAAGTGGTAGCTACAATAGCAGTAGTAGTAATAGTAGTAGTAGTTGTAGTTGTTGTAGTAGTGGTAATAGTAGTAGTAGTAGCAGTAGTCGTAGTAATAGTAGCAGAAGCAGTAATTGGAGTAGTAGTAGTAGTAATCAGAATAGTAGTAACAATAGTAGTAGCGGTTGCAATAGCAGTAGTGGTAGAAGTAGCAATAGTAGCAGTGATAGAAGCAGCAATACTTGTAGTAGTAGCAGTGATAGAAGCAGCAATACTTGTAGTAGTAGCCGTAGTAGTAGCAGTCGAAGTAGAAGTAGTAGTTGCGGCAACAATAGAAGTTGTGGCAGTAGTAGTAGTACTACCAGTAGTAGCAGTAGTAGAAGTAGTAGTAATAGCAGGAGTTGTAGTAGTTGCAGTAGTTGTAGTTGTACTAGTAGTAGTAGCGGTAGTAGGAGCAGCAGCAGCAGCAGTAGTGCTAGTAGGAGTAGTACTAGTAGTACTAGTAGTAGTTGTAGTAGCACTAGTAGGTCTAGTACTATTAGTAGTTATTGTTGTTGTCTTTGTTGTTGTCATAGAAGTAGTAGCGGTCATAGTAATAGTAGTAGTAGTAGTAGGAGTAGAAGAAGTTGTAGTTGTAGCAGAAGTAGTGGTGGTAGTAGTAGCAGTAGTAGCTGCAATAGTAGCAATTGTTGTAGTAGTCGTAGTTGTAGTAGTTGTAGTGGAAGTAGTAGTTGAAGCAGTATTAGTTGCAATCGTAGTAGTAGTTGTAACAGTAGTAGCAGTGGTAATAGTACTAGTTGCAATAGTAGTAGTAGTACTAGAAGTAGAAGTAGTAATAGTTGTAGCAGTAGTAGAAGCATAAGTAGTAGAAATACTAGTAGGAGGAGCAGATGCATGAGTAGGAGTAGTAGTAGCAGCAGTAGTAGTAGTAGCTATAGAAGTTGTAGTATGAGTAGCAACAGAAGTAGTAGCAGTAGTCGCAGTAATAATAGAAGTGGTAGTAGTAGTTGTAGTAGTAGTAGAGGCAGTAGCAGTAGTAGTAGCAGTAGTATTAGCAATAGTAGTAGTTGAAGCAGTAGTAGTAGTAGCAGCAGTTATTGTACCAGCAGTAGCTGTTGCAATAGTAGTGGTAGTTAGTAGTAGTAGTAATAGTAGAAGTAATAGTAATAATAGTAGTAGAAATAATACTAGTAGTAGTATAAGTAGTAGTAGTAGTAGAAGAAGTAGTAGTAGTAGTAGTAATAATAATAGTAATAGTCTCAACAAGAGTAGTAGTAGTAGCAGTAGTAGTAGTTGTCGTAATTGTAGTAGTAGTAATAAAATTTGTTGTAGGAGTATTAGTTGTACCAAGAGTTGTACTAACATTACTAGCAGTGGGAGCAGTAGAATTAGCAGTAGTAGTCGTAGTAGTAGTAGTAGTAGTAGTAGTATTAGTAGTAGCAATAGTCGTAGTAGCAATAGTAGCTGTAGTAGTTGTAGTAGTAGTAGTTGTTGTTGTTGTGGTTGTAGTAGTAGTAGTGGTAGTACTACTATTAGCATTAGTTGTAGCAGTGGTAGTAGATGTAGAAGTAGTAGCAGCAGCTGCAGCAGTAGTAGTAGAAGTAGTAGTAGGACGAGTAGGTGTTGGAGTAGAAGTAGTAGCAGTACTAGGAGTGTTATTTATACTTGTAGGACTAGTAGTATGAGAAGCAACAAAAGTAGTAGCAGTAGTCGCAATAAGAGTGGAAGCTGTAGTAGTAGTTGAAGTAGTAGCAGTAGTTGCAGCAGTAGTAGTTGTAGTAATTGGAGTAGTAGTAGTAGTACCAGTAGTAATAGTAGTAGTGGTCGCAGCGGCAGCATTAGTTTCAAGAATAGTAGTAGTAGTAGTAGTAGTAGTAGTAGTAGAAGAAGTAGTAATAGCAATAGTAGTTATTGTGGTAGGAGTTATAGCAGTAAAAGTAGTATTAGGAGTAGCAAAAGGAGTAGGAGTTGCAATAGTAGCAGCAGCAGCAGCAATAGTAGTAGTATCAGTGGTAGTTGTAGTAGTATTTATAGTAGTTGAAGTACAAGCTTCAGTAGTAGTAGTAGCAGTAGTAGCAGTAGTAGTAGTAGCAATAGGAGTACTGGTAGCAGTAGTAGTAGCAATAGTAGCAGTAGGAGGAGGAGGGTGAGTAGGTGAGTACTAGTAGCATTGGTAGTTGTAGAAGTTATCGTAGGAGCAGATGAAGTAGTAGCAGTAGTAGTAGGAGTAGTAGTAGTAGCAAATGTAGTAGTTCTTATAGTAGTAGTAGTAGTAGTTGTAGTAGTAATAGTAGTAACCGTAGTAGTAGTAGTAGTAGTAGTAGTAGTAGTAGTAATTGTAGCTGTAGTGTACTAGTAGTAGCAGTAGTAGTTGTTGTAGTAGTTGTAGTAGTAGAAATATTAGTAGTAGTAGTAGTAGCAGCAGCAAGCAAAGTAGTTATAGTAGTAACAGTAGGGGTAGCAGTATCGGTAGTAGTTGTTGTTATTGTAGTAGTAGTAGAAGTAGTATTAGTAGCAGTAACAGCAACAACAGCAGTAGTATTAGTGGGAGGAGAATTTCTACTACTAATCCTTCTCCTACTTGTGCTACTACTGCTACTACTCCTTCTACTGCTACTACTACCACTACTCATACTCCTACTACTATTACTACCACTTCTACAACTGCTGCTACGATTATTACTATTTCGACACCTATTCCTGCTCTTACTACTACTTCTACTACTCCTTCTCCAACTACAACTACTCCTAACCCTATTGTTTTGTTGCTGCTACTACAACTTTCACTACTGCTACTTCTATTGCTATTGCTGCTACTTCTATTGCTACTCCTACAACTACAACTTATACTACTACTACTACTACTACTAGTCATAGTACTAGTTGTCTTATTACTACTATCACTTCTACTACCCCTACTAGTACTACTACTACAACTACTGCTGCTGTTGCTGTTGCTACGGATAATACTACAATTGCTACTGCTGCTACTACTACAACGAATACTACTATTACTACTACTACTACTACTATTGCTGCTGCGGCTACTACTACTACTACTACTCTATTGCTTCTACTATTACTACTACTACCCATACTAATACAACTACTACTTTTATGACTACTGTTGCTTCTACTCGTACTACTACTACTACCATTGTTGCTACTACTATTACAGTGGCTACCACTATTCCTACTCCTCCTACACCAACGCACGCTACTATTACTACAACTATTAGTACAAATATTACTACTATTGTTACTACAACTACAACTATTATACTTACTCCTACTGTAACTACTACAACTACTTCTACTACTACGACTACTACACTTACAACTGCTACTACTGTAACTACTACAACTACTTCTACTACTACTACAACTACTTCTACTACAACTACTTCTACTACAACTACTTCTACACCAACTGCTACTACTGTAACTACTACAACTACTTCTACTACAACTACTTCTACTACTTCTACTACTACAACTACTGTAACTACTACAACTACTTCTACTACTACTATTGCTACTGCTACAACTACAACTAATACAACTGCTACTACTACTACTTCGGGTACTACTACTATGCGGCTATTACTACTATTAGTATTACTTCTACAGCTACTACTGCTGCTACTTTGGATACTTCTACAATTACTACTACTACTAATACTAATACTACTACTGCTACTTCGCGTAGTTCAACAACTGCTACTACTACTACTACTAATACTACTACTGCCACTTCGGGTACTACTACTACTACTTCCACTACCACAACCACTACTTCTGCTACAACTTCTACAACTGCAACAACTGCTACTTCAGGTGCTACAACTACTACTACTACTACTACTACTACTACTACTACTACTACTATAATAACAACAACAACTACTACTACTACAACTACTACTACAACTACTACTACAACTACTACTACTTCTATGAGTACTACTACTACTACTACTACTACTCCTACCACTACTGCTACTCCTATCACTATTATTACTGCTACTACTACTGCTACTAATACTACAACTATTATTACCACGACTATTGCTACTACTACTACTACTCTTGCTACTAATACACCTACGACTACTACTACTCCTACTTATCCTCCTGGTGCTACTGTTGTTGCTACTACTACAACTACTGCTACCAATGCTACTAATGCAAGTACTACTAATACAACAAAAACTACTACTACTACTACTACTACTACTCCCGCTTGTTCTACTAATGCTGCTACTACTACTACTACTACTACATCTACCACTATTCCTGTGATTACTACGAATACAACTCCTATTACTACTGCTACTACTACTCAAACTACTAGTACTAGTACTACTACTACTACAGTTACTGCTACTACTACTACTATTGCAACTATTACTACAACTACATGCGACAACTGCTACTTCTACTATCTCTACTAATACGACAAATGCCTCCAACTACAACTATAAAACAACAACAACAACACTAACTACTACTATTACGACGATGAAACTACTGACTACAGCTCGACTACAAGGACTAGTATTGCAACTTACTACTACTACTACTATAACTACTACTACTTCTACTACTACTACAACTACTACTACTCCTCCTCCTTATGTGCCAACTACAACTTCCACTTCTACTACTACCACTGCTACTACTAACGCAACCACCACGACTGCTGCTGCTACTACTACTACTATTACTATTTCAATTGTTACTACTACTACTAATACGATGGCTACTACTTCTACGCCTACTACTTCTGCTAGTATTACTGCTACTACTTCCATAACTGCTACCGCTACCGCTACTAGCACTACTACTACTAGTGCTATTACTATTACCACTACTATAGCTGCTGTAGCTGCAGGTACTACCACTACTCCAACTACTACTAACCTTGCTACAACCTCTACTCCTTCTACTGTTACTACTATTGCAATAACTAGAACTACAAATACAACAACAACAACAATAATAACTACTACTACTACTACTTCTCCTACAACTACAACTACTACCATTACTATGACTTAACCTTCTACTTCTACTATTGCTGCTGCTGCAACTGCTACAACTACGGCTGCTACTACTACCACTACTACTACTACTACTACTACAAATACTACTAGAGCTACTACTGCTACAATTGCTACTATTACTACTACTACTACTATTGTTGTTGTTGCTACTACTACTAGCACTACTACTACTACCACTACTACTGCGACTACTACTACTACTACCACTACTACTACCACTACTACTAATACTATTGCTTCTCTTTCCAATACTGCTACTACTACAACTATTACTGTGACTACTATTTCTACTACTACCACTACTACTACTCCTACTTCTGCTACAATTGCTACTACTATTATTATTAATACAATTACTACTGCTATGACTATGGCTATAACTACTGTTGCTACTACAGCCACAACTACGACAACAACAACTATTGTTACTAATACTTCTACTACTACAACAACTGCTATATCTATTATAATTACTGCAGCTACTACTGTTATTACTACGAAAACTGCTGCTACTACTATAGCTACTACTACCGCAATCATTACTACTACTACTATTGCTACTGCTACAATTACAACTACTACAACTGCTACTACTGCTACTTCGGGTACTACTACTATGCAGCTATTACTACTATTAGTACTACTTCTACAGCTACTACTGCTGCAACTTTGGATACTTCTACAATTGCTACTACTACTAATACTAATACTACTACTGCTACTTCGCGTACTTCTACAACTGCTACTACTACTACTACTAATACTACTACTGCCACTTCGGGTACTACTACTACAACTTCCACCACCACAACCACTACTACTGCTACACCTTCTACAACTGCAACAACTGCTACTTCAGGTGCTACTACTACTACTACTACTACTACTACTACTACTACTACTATAATAACAACAACAACTACTACTACTACAACTACTACTACAACTACTACTACAACTACTACTACTTCTATGACTACTACTACTACTACTACTACTACTACTACTACTACTACTACTCCTCCTCCTCCTCCTCCTCCTACCACTACTGCTACTCCTACCACTATTTCTACTGCTACTACTACTACTAGTACACCTATTATTACTGCTACTACTACTGCTACTAATACTACAACTATTATTACCACGACTATTGCTACTACTACTACTACTCTTGCTAATAATACACCTACGACTACTACTACTCCTACTTATCCTCCTGGTGCTACTGTTGTTGCTACTACTACAACTACTGCTACCAATGCTACTAATGCAAGTACTACTAATACAACAAAAACTACTACTACTACTACTACTACTACTACTACTACTACTACTACTACTACTCCCGCTGGTTCTACTAATGCTGCTACTACTACTACTACTACTACTAAATCTACCACTATTCCTGTGATTACTGCGAATACAACTCCTATTACTACTGCTACTACTACTCAAACTACTAGTACTAATACTGCTACTACTACAGTTACTGCTACTACTACTACTATTGCAACTGTTACTACAACTACAGCTACAACTGCTACTTCTACTTCTACTACTAATACTACAAATGCTCCAACTACAACTATAAAAACAACAACAACTACTACTACTACTACTATTACTACGATTGAAACTACTACTACAGGTACTACTACAAGTACTAGTATTGCAACTACTACTACTACTACTATAACTACTACTACTTCTACTACTACTACAACTACTACTACTCCTCCTCGTTATGTGCCAACTACAACTTCCACTTCTACTACTACTACTGCTACTACTAACGCAACCACCACGGCTACTGCTGCTACTACTACTACGATTACTATTTTAATTGTTACTACTACTACTAATACGATCGCTACTACTTCTACGCCTACTACTTCTGCAAGTATTACTGCTACTACTTCCATAACTGCTACTACTACTGCAACTAACACTACTACTACT